>MCJB01011443.1:144485-173154 GCA_002018475.1 Nicotiana obtusifolia | reverse complement strand
CCCCCCCCCCCCCCAGTGGGGAAACTTAAGAAATGCAAATACTCAGGCCAAAAGATTCCAATTAACATGCCACCAGAAAGCACGAGGCTAATATCTGTCAGTTAAGAAGTTGATAAGGACAGGAACCTTTGCAATTATCGTCATAGCTGGATATTTTTGTAGAATGCTAGCAAATCCCAGAAGTCAACCATGTATAATAGGCAAATATTATACACATCTACAAGACAAACGGGCTATTACCTGCTGCCTTAAAAAGGCTGTATCTATTTCTGATATAAATCGAAAAAGTGGCTCCATCTGCTTCCAGAATAAGCTAGAGAGGGCTTGAGCTGCATTAAATATAGGTCCATCAAAAAAATCTTCTCAAACAAACATAAGGTAACATGTCCGATTAGTGCTGCAAAGATAGATTTTATAGCAGGTAAACAAAAGCAGAAGGGGGTCGATAGTGTACCAGTATTGGTAACAGCACTTGCAGCAGCCAGAAGCTCTTCATGCCCATCATCTGAACCAACTAAGAGAAATAAAAAGAGAAGTAAATAACCAGAGAGGAGAATGACTCCACACCTATACAATCCAGCTACCTTACTGCTATAACTACCTAGAAAATCAGCTGAGCCATTCATTGTGGCTTGTTTCTGTCGTTTGTAAGCCTTACGATCAGCGAGCTTTCTGGTAGGAGGTCGGCCTGCTTTGCTGCATAAATAGTCACATAAATGAAGAATAGTTATTCCACTGGCATTAAAAATGTCAGAAAAGACCCAACCATCAAAATAAGGAGATAAGGTTCAACCTTTCAGTCTTCTCAAGACCATGTCTAGAGCTTCTGAGTTGTTTTGCTGTTCCAACAACTCCAAGCTTCCCAACCATCAAGGGCATTGCTGTCCTAGTGGAGGTAAACCCCCTTCCAGTCCTCCCTTGCCTACGAATACCATCTCCATGGTCTTCCCCACTAGCCCTCTTACTTTTCTTTGGAGGGAGCAGCAAAGACATCTTCTGAACATGGACCCCAGCTTTTTCATCCACCTCATCAGACCTGTTGCTCCTGTCCTTGGACTTAATCTCAGCAGCCCCGGACTCCTCACTTTCAGAAGCAGCTGAAGAGAAGTGATCGCTTTTTAATTTGACTTGTTGAGGGGAAGAACCAGAAAGACGCCTTCCATTACTGAGAACATCACTTGTGCTATCAAGAGAAGGGATTTCATCATTTTTGGGAACAATAGGAAAATTAGCCCTTCTTGCTGGTCGAGAGATCTTCTGGGGCCTTTGGCTGGCCCACTGAGCAACAGGTGGTGATGACGACCTCATAGAAGGGGTGCGTTTACGATTACCTGTCCCGATCGCAGATGGGTACCTGCTTGTGCAGTGAGAGACTTCCCAATCATTAGTAGCAGATGCCTGTTGAACTAGTGGAGACAATTTTGGTGAAACGCCTGAAACAGATCGCGGAGCACGAGCAGCAGAATTCATTTTCGTACTTGAAGTAGGACTAGTAGATGTGAATTCTCGAGCAGCTGCCTTCGTTTTACTACATAGATAAATATAAAATGAACATCTAAAGAACATAAAATTACGAGAGGAAAATAAACCCTAAAAAGGATATCACTCATAACAAGGATTTCAAAATCATAAGAGCAAAGATGAAATTGCAAAGTACATCGCACAGTCAACCAAAATGAACAAGAGAGGAAGCATAAAAAGGTTGCATCCCATACTTTTTGATAGCTCTGATTTTCACCCTTTCTTTTTCTGAACCAATAGGGCAATCTCTTCTATCGATAAGATGGAGACTGCTATCTTGGTCAACCTTAGACATGGAAGAACGCACTTCTAAAGGCGCTTTGTGTGATACACCATCAGCTTTTCCAATTCCAACACCTCCTGGAGCAACTCCAGGTCTACTTGCAGAAAATAAAAGTCAGTTCAGAGTGAAAAACAAGTCTACTTCTTCTCAGTTACGCAATCACAAGAATGATCTTGACCAACAAAGGAAAGAAAGATTACAAGTGGGCGCAATTGATTATTGATATTTGGTATTTTCTCTCACTAACCAAATGGTTATAACTTTTATTCTTTTACGCTGCCTTTACAAAATTATGATACTACCTCTTTTATTTTATTTTATTTTATTATTTTAGACGGAAACATGTTAGTATATATATTAAAAAGGGATTAGACAAAGCTGTGTAGTTCTATATAATTATAAGGAGAATGAAGCCTGACTTCCTAGCCCTTAAACTATCATAAGTAATCTAAAATCTCATAATGGATTCAGCTTCTTGAAAGTACTCCAGTTCACACCAACAATAAAAGAGAACTAGACAGTTCATCTTCAGTTTCTGAATGGAACTTCTATCATCTTCAAAACATATCTGATTTCTCTCTTTCCAAATTGTCCACCAGATGCAAGCAGGGACAATCTTCCATCTCTCTTTGTGTCCCAAAATGTTACCACCTCTCTTTTAATCTCAACTACAATTTATTATATCCAAATAATCTACCTGTGAGATAGAGAAAGCAAGTTGCTAAATAAGTATTCCCTCTTGACTTCAGTTCTCAATAATTAATTTAGAAAGAAAAAAGCTTGTCCAAATTCAAAGTAGACCTACTTGATGTTTCCAGCACAACAGGTACACTGAGTGGTAAACTTACCACTCTCGTAAATTGACATCTATATCTAAGAAAAAATATAAAGCAACATGGATACAAATCATGGCTGAAGCAGACAAACAAATTAATAAACAAGCAAACTGAGAGTTCAGTTTAACCCCATTATGGTGAAGGGACCATCTTTCCTCCTTTGGTCTGATTCACTCCCCCCTTCCGTGTATGAAGCCACAAGGATGCTCTGCTGCAAATTACAAGGAGACATTGTCCAAAAATGAAAATAATTGCTTTCTCTGGCAAACCACTCCTTGGGAGGCTAGTAAGCTCCAATTTCTACTTCTACTATAGGATTTGATGCTCTTTGGATCAGTGCTCCTAATATAATTGTGTGTAACAAGGTAGTTTCTCAGATAAAAAGTGTTTCCAAACAATACCTCAACCATAGCAAAAAAAGGTAATCTACCAATAGAACCTTAGTGATTCACATACGTCTATAAGTTTTCACAGCAAAAGGGTAGGTAGAGACATATCATAATCTAAACACATCGAAGCTGGAGGCAATATTTGATATTGATATTTGATACAACACCTGAAGCCATGGGTATCATTAAACCTCAAATTGCCATCAGCTGTAAGACGTGACTGCAGTCCTTGCTTTGGTTCCCTGTGGCCATCAATAGGTTTTGATATCGAGGAGCCTCCAGTAGTATCTGGTTTTATTCCAGAACGTTTCTTTTTCATCTTAGACTTCTCCCAGCCCTCTACAGCAATGGATGATGTATGTTCCTCTCCCTGAACTGTGCTACCATTTGGAAGTCTCAATATCTCCCTATCTCTATCCATATTCCCAGATGGCCTTGATGGAGTGCTCGCTCGTACCTCCGGCTAATTCAACAAAACATATTCATCAGCCTTGAGGACATAGGAACTGACTCCATGCACATGGTTGATGGATGAAAATGGATAAATTGAGTTGAAGGAGCATGTTCTACAAAAAAAATATGATTCTCTACAAAAGACACCTAATCTTCTATACTAACAGGGACCTCATTGGTGCCATAAAAGTTGGCTGAAAATAAAAGAACTACCCGTCAAGTATAAAATGTGATACCCCCAGCCCAAGCATGCTTTAAAAGTTACGAAGTAACTTGTTGAACTAACAAGAACTTATGTAATGTGGCGACAACATTTTGTTTCTTTCACGAAAAAGAAAGAAATCATGTTGTGTTCTTTTCCTAATTGGGAATATAAGGAATGAGTATATGTGTGCACTTTTTTAGATTAAATTGATAGTAAGGATTTGAATTAATATGTTCATGAATAGTACCAGAAAAGAAGTAGGGAGTGAGTATTAATGTTAAAGAGTATTCAAAAAAAAGAGTATTCAAATTTATTGATATCCGAAAAACAACATAGAATAATGAGTCACATTATTTAATAAGAAAATAAGAGTGTTACAAATACTTGCTGGGTAACTACAGAAAGTTCTAAAATTTTATGAAACTTAGCCGACTGAGCCAATTTCATAATCCGAACTGCCACTATATATAACTAGACTACATTTTACACCATTAATTATGTTAGAACACTTGTTGACTCGCATACCATTTCAAACAAGAGGTTGTTGCCGCCTCAATAATCTCGATCCAATAGGAGTTAAGCTCTAGCCATCAGACCTCCAAAGGCCTTACCATTTAAACCCCTCAAAGGAGGATGCCAGGGTGAGTAGGACGAAATCAGAATATTTGGAGTGCCAAGTTCAGTGATGGGAACATGTAGCTGAAATGGACATGAAGCTCGATACACAAGTCATCCCCAAGAGAGAGTTTCAAATATCTTGGGTCTGTAATCCAAAGCGACGGGGAGAATGATGAGGATATCACATCGTATTGGAGTGGGGTGGATGAAATGGAGGCTCACTTCCGGTGTTCTGTGTGATAAGAATGTGTCACCAAGACTAAAGGGCAAGTTCTAAAGAGTGGTGGTTAGACCGACCATGCTGTATGGGGCTAAGTGCTAGCCAGTTAAGAAATCCCACGTGCAAAAGATGAGAGTAGCAGAAACGAGAATGTTGAGATGGATGTGTGATCATACCCGAAAAGATAAGATTAGGAATGAAGTTATCAGGGACAAGGTGGGAGTAACACCTGTGGAAGATAAGTTGCGGGAGTCGAGTTGAGATGGTTCGAACATGTGAAGAGGAAGTACATAGATGTCCCGGTAAGGAGATGTGAGAGGTTGACCATCGCAGGTCCGAGGAAGGGTAGAGGTAGGTCAAAGAAGTACTGAGGAGAGGTGATTAGACAGGGCATGGCATTGCTTCAGCTTAACGACGACATGACCCTTGATAGGAAGGTCTGGAGGTCGAGAATTAAGGTTGAAGATTAACGGATAGTCGAGAGTTTCTCCTCGTCTTACCAGTAGTATTAGCACTATTCTTGTATTTTCTTACTTTTAGATTTCGTTGTGTCGTTTGCTTCCGTTATCTTATTAACTTCTTGTTGCTATTGTTTGTTGCTTCTCTTTCATTGTTCCATGAGCCGAGGGTCTATCGGAAATAGCCTCTCTACCTTCACAAGGTAGGGGTAGGGTCTGCGTACACATAACCCTCCATCGACCCCACTTGTGGGATTATACTAGGTTTGTTGTTGTTGTTGTTAAAACTTAAAGGAGCCTCACGTTGGAGAGGGTTTCGTAAGTCCTTCCTATCTTAAGTTTTCTTTCTTTACCTTTATACAGATATGTGGAGATTTTCCTTTAGAGAACACAAAATAACTTTTATATTTCAATACAATATACCTAATTATACTTTGACATGTATAAACAGCAAAAATATAAGGAATTATACTATTTACTATTGGAGTATCAGCTCGAAAAACTCTCGTCTTTAGGAGCGACTTACTCTTGATATGTAATAGTTGTACAGATTGATCACAGTATTGAGTATTGAAATCTCTGCATCGAATCTTTAAGCTCGGATTTGAACTAAGTGGACCCCTAACCTTTTAAAAGTAATTCCCCCAATAATGCATGTTTCAAGTGTTCAAAGCGCATAAACACAATTTAAATGTTCTTTTGCGAAGTCATGTTGTGGAGACGAATGGGTATGAGTGTCACCATATTAATGAATTTTATGACTATCATTCTGAAATATGATACTTATGTTGATGTTTATATGTTCTATGATTACAACTCAGGAAATCTCAATGAAAGAAATGAGATTTGAATAATTTCATGGTCACCTATGACGGGTATGTTCACGACTAAGCCCGAGGAGTGTATTTTTTTTTTGAAAAGGAAAATGCTTAAGTCCAAGGGGTTGTATTGGCAATGTGTGTTGGGAGGAAGCTTTAGATGACTGAAAGGATATTCATCTACCGAGTAGTAGTGATTGGTGACATTTATCTAGAAATGACACGTGGCGGTATAGGGACATGACTATGATCAAGTATATCTCCCTGGAATATCAATGGTACATGCGTGTTTCTGGGTCTTGCTAGCAAACCTTAGCCTACTCATACGGTTTATGTGTTGGTGTAGTCCTAGCAGATCGGATGACTGATCGTACGCCATGATATACATGTGGCAAATGTCAGTCTCTAGTAGGAACCTTCCCAAAAATGAGAAAAAAATGTCTTTATGGCCTAGAAACAGCAACGGGTTTCTAAAAAGTCTATTAAATGATTTACCAGGTGTTTATTGTTTGGAGATTTTATTGAAGGACAAGAGAAATGTGACCGATATTAAAGAGCATGTTTTCTTAAAATACAAATCCCACCTTTTTTAGGGAGGTCTCTGAGACTTATTAGGGACGTATTAGTCACTTACTTTGTGCTCTCAAGTTCAAGTATCGCAACAGAGGTCACTAGTTGAGCACCAACTACATACTTTGGGTTGCGAGCCCCGGACTAGAGTTGTGGAGGCTTCTCTTGTCATTTTCTTCCATTATTATTACATGTCAGACTATGTCTCATTTTGCTATATATGTTATCTATTCCATAGAAGCTCCGCTGACTCACTGTGGGTTGGGAATATAACTGAATGATGTCCCACGTTGAGGCTTATTGTAGATATGGTATGCCTTCAGGCCTTTTTATGAGCATACTATATTTTATTAAAGCATTGATCGATAGCAATGGGTCGTTTGGGACCCAATGCATGTTACATTGATGGATGTTACGACGAGGTTAAGGGTTTGCTTGACAGGCTCCAAGCTCGTTAGGTGACGGTCATGACCCCTAGTTTGGGTCGTGACATAAAAAGATTACATATCCCTTCAAAAGATCTTATTTCTGTACTTCCTCAAATGTATGAAGTCTTACATGCATAGACCAGGAAAGTATCTGAAAAACACTTCACAATGAGCTCAACATTACACAAGCAAGTTAAATAAGGCAGACTCAATCCTAACACTCAACAACATCCAAATCCATTCGCTTTTTTGATATCCTCAACCAGCGCTCCAATAATCTCATGCAGTAATCACAAGCAAATCAGGAAAGGTTAGTGTCACTTCTCTACGTTATTCATAACTACTGATGCAATAATAGGAGATGCATCAAAAAGAGAATCTTAACTAGGAAGTATGCATTTAACGGAAAATATAAATTTCAGAAATACTGTATAAAGTTATAAAAGGATGCAATGAAAGACACGAACCCTCAGATCCACCATAGAAGTTCGAGTGCGCTTATTTGGAATAGAACTTTTAGTCCTTTCTTCGGACTTCTGTAGCTCCAACTCATAACCACTCTGGGTCCCTAATTTAGCAATGCCTGCCCCAGAAACTGACCGGTCACTTGGATTGGGTCGTTCATTCGATAAGACGTCTGATCGAGATCGCTTCCTTGATGGAATGCTTGGAAAGCATTTGTTGATCACAGATAAAGATTCAGTGAATATCTTCACACGTTCCCTGATATTTCATGAAAAATGTATCAGTACAAATCTTTATCCAAGTTGACCAGCTAAAAGATAAACCAATGGAGCAAAGTATCGTAATAACTACCTAGCTTTAGTGCAGCTTTCCCGAAGACCAGCCTTCAGACGTCTGGCTTCCTCTGGGAAGGGCGAAGAGGACAGTTTGCCTTTAGAAGACACCAGAGAAGAATCCTCTACTGGCATGCCTAAAGCTAAACTTGCGAATCGCTTGAAATCAATGTGCCTATTAAGCTTGTGCTCTGTCACCATTGCTTTTGGATCAAAACGTAAGCACTGAAAAAAGTTAATGACATCTGTATGTGTTATCGTTGAAGTACATCTTGTCATGTTAGGTAGAGTAGATAAGATTGGATTCTCCATGTTCTCATGGAAGCTACCCGACCTATCCAATGAAGCAGATGCATATGACCCACGCTGCCCGGAGGCATACAATGGCCTATCTGGGCTACTAGAAGATAGATTAAATTTGCTAGATGCTGACATGGCAACAGCTTGAACACGCTCTTCCTGTTACCCACCCAACTGACACAGCGGTGCATGGCAATAATCTACAACCAGAATGCATGAAACCCAGCTCAATCTCCTAATAATGATTGTTACAACCTGCAAGGATACCATAATGGCATCAGAAGAGCTGCTCAGAAGAGTCCACAAAGACCATTAATAAGACCGAACATAAATAACCAGTTCCAGCCTAACATTAGGTGCAAAGTAATAGAACAATTAGTTAAGATGAAGGAGTTTAAATGTATATAACGAAGTTTTGAACATGTATCCATACTGAAACAGAAGCAACAAAGAAGCCAAAAGAGATCAACCATAATGAAGAATCATCTCAATTGCATAATAACCTTTAAAAGTGGTATTTAAGTCATCAGATGACAAATTACACTACAATGTAACCAGGTTCAATATGTGTCATGGATTTCCAGAAAGATACAAGCAAGAAGATAAACACTCATAAATGTAGAAGCCATCAACGCTCAATAAAAGAAGGATTTCAAAAACTTCTGCCACGACAAAAAACTGTCATGCAATGCCGCAACTTCTATATATTTAACTATCATTCACTTATTTAAGTACTTCAAGCCGACAAAGAGCTAAAACACCCATTAATGGAGAGAGAAAAAAAGAAGGGGTTCACACCTAAATATTGAATAGTAAGAAGATGTAGCACGACAGCACCTTTGAGTAGACGAGCTAAATTAGTTGATGAATTACGTCTATCAATAATCTTTTGCTGATAATTTTGATTCATTTCGTTCGACCAGCACGTGCATCAGTGCAATAAGCATTGTATTCAGTCTCTCTCTCTCTCTCTCTCTCTCTCTCTCTNTCCCTCCCTCCCTCCCTCCCTCCCTTATTCATCAAGTAGGGGAGACATTTTAGACAATCTTGCCACTAATTCAGCTTTCTACTTTGGATCATTCCACCAATTGAAAATCCAAAGCTCTAATAACAAATCTTCTAGGATCAAAACAAATCACAACTTTCAAATCAAATGCTCAGCTTTGACACCAACGATTTTTGATACTCTTACTAATTAGCTCTAGCAGAATGCCAAAAATAATAATCTCCAGCAACATCAACAAACCAATAATTTCTACAAATTTACTAAAAGATCATCAGATTAAAAAAAAAATTAAACCTTTTTACCTGGTAACTTGCACTATACACATAAAAAAACCCGAAAGAACGTGTGATCTGAACAACCTTGTATACCAAAATTCTGAAATGAACGATAAAACACATCAGAATTTGCCTTAGCTCGAGTTCAATTAGGGTTTTGAAAGTTTCGAATTCTAAGATAGTCACCTAAATAATTTATACCAAAAAAATCTAATACGCAGATGATAAGAAAATAAATATTCAAATACAATTTTGTGTGTTATAAACTGTGTTATTCACATAAATTCATGAAATTAATATATTTCAAGAGGAGACGAAGATAGGAACAATTTACATACATGGACGTCGTCGGTGATCGGAGTCGGGGAGGATCGGTCGAGAAATAACGTGGATCGTTTTTGTTGTTTCATCACCTGATTTTAGCCCGCTTTTGATTTGAGCCCGGACCAAATTTCTGCTTAATTTTAGGGGACGAATTGTACAAATAGCCATTTTTAGGGGGTGAAGTATACAAATAGCCCTCAAAAATAGATGGCCTTGAATTTTTGTCTTTCCTTGCCACGTGGGCAAAACTTCAACTTTAACAAGTGTTGCCCCTTGCTTGACCTGTGGGCAATACTTTTAACTCTAGCAGTTCAAGACTTCAACCAGGAAGATCTGAAGTCTTATGGGGTCGTTTGGTAGGCTGTACTAAGTAAAATAATTCTTGTATAAAAATTTAATCCGTCCAATACAATGTTTGGTTGCTCAATTCAATTTATGCATACCTAATACATGAATTATTTATACCTCATAGAAAGGCTTAGCTAATACTAAATAAACCAAGGGATTACTAATCCCTACATTAATTATACCTGGATATGACCCTAAAATTACTAAACCGCCCTTCAAACCCTTTTCCTAAATTTCTTTATATACAGAAAGAAGAATATTCAAGGGTATAATTGTAAAGAAGATTTTTTTACAGTTTTAAACCAAACACAAGCTAATTTTTAATACAATGAACCAAACAATTGATAAAAAATAATTCCAGCACTACAATCCCTGCATTATTAATCCCTATATTACTTGTGTTCATACCAAACGAATCTTGAGTTTATTAAAAATGACTTTAACTCTAAATAACTTTTAAAAGTTAGATATGTATCAAATATAGGAATTACAAAAAGCAGCTGCTCGATATCTTTTCTATAATCTTACAAGTGGCTTTGTACATTTTGGTCCATTTATTTTACTAGCTCATTTTATTTCTAACTTGGCTAATCAAGAGTCGTGATTTGAAATGTTCTAAGGAGTTACATTATGGTCTTGTTAGGCAGATTAAAATGCATAAATTACTTATGCGTGAGTAATAATCTAGTTCCCAATAATACTCAGATCATTAGCATATACATCAATTTTGTCAAATTCAAATCCGAACCTTTTTATAAAGACACACGGACAAATTAGATCATTTACCTTTTTTATATAGACACAAGGACAAATTAAATCATTGATCCTTCTTTCAACGTGTATGTAGTAGTTATATCACATGAGCCCCGATATTTAGTTAAGAACAATATTTGTTTAAGCTGAGAAAAGGAGTACTTAAACTTGAAGCTGAAAAATAGTATTTGGAAATCGAAATAACCCGGGCCAGGATATGCGAAACATCAATGCTATGTAATTAGGGTGTCAATGGATCTTCAAAAACTGACTAAACCGATCAAACCGAACCATATCGAACCGATTATTAGATTTTTTTAATAAAACCGTAGATTATTATATAAACTTATAACCGTACCGAATATTAGGGTAGATTTTAATTTTATAAAAGTAAACCGAAAAAATATTAAACCGTACTGAATAAAATTATATATGAAAAATATATTTTATATACTAAGTTAAAACTAACAAATTTTTTTTTTTTTTTGGGTCTTGGGATTATGAAAATGGCTACAAGTGACCAAATAATTAATATCCAAAGTCCCAACTTTCAAATATATTCTACTATTTATATCGAAACTAAATTAGTTCTAACATCTTGAGTAGCAAGCCACTAGGTATTCTAACGATCTTCAGTAGCAAGACACAAGGTATTGGATATTTTTCATCTTGTATGACTTAGATTTCTCTTGTTGGATACTATCCTTATAATAAGCTCTATTCTTGAGTCAAATCTTATTAGTATCTTTTCACTTGTATCGTTTATATTTCTCTTGTCTTTGCTTATTTTGTTTTACGCTACCATAGAACAGTGCAATTAATCTTTATGCTGGACATCTTACATTTTCCTTGTCATCACTTTGAAAATAATAAAAATATCTAGAAAATTTTGTCAAAGTCCTATGTAAGTACATATTTATCGCATTCTAACTTCGGATAGCGACTCTTGTATGATGTTTTTTAAAAAATATCAAAAAATTAACTGAACTGTACTGATAACGAAGAGAAACCGAGATGATTGCAACGGTTCTGAAAAGTCTAATTTTGATTATACAAAATGGAATAACCGAAACATTGGTATAGTATAAATTTTATTAAATAACCGACCGAACCAAACTATTGACACTCCTATATGTAATATTCCTAGAAAAGTTCACCACCATACTATTACAACTTACAAGCTACGACTCAGTTGATTCCAAAGTAAAAATGAGAACTCACTGCATTTTCTACTTCCAACTTAACATTGATGAAAAATCCTGTTCCAAACAGCTATAAAATCATATACCACAACTTGGTGTCGCGGAAAATGTCAAAAAAGAACTTCCTATCATGGCAAATCTGGAGTTGTAGTTCCTGTTGTAATTACAAAGCCAGCAATTTGACAGGATATCTGGAGGATGTCTTTTACATTTTTGGAGCATTTGTTAAACTACTTCGCCACGATTGTGGATGCAGGCAACCACTTGCGAATTACAATACAAGGTACAAAATCTGCGACAATGAGAAGTTGATGAGATTTCAGGAATGGCACAACAGAATAGGCCACTGATAATATACAAATTGACATATTGTTTTTGGACATATAAACAATTGACATATTGTTCTATCGTGGAAAATAGGAATATAGTTATTAAAACTTCCCCTTTTTTCCTGGCAACAAAAGTTTGGGGAAATAACATAACTGCATGTGCACAGTGGCGGATCCAGGAATTTGCGGTTGTGGGTGCTCATTCTCTTAAGCGAAAAGTTTCTACCCATCATATAGTATAAGTTCACAACTATCGTCTATTTAAATAGAGTTGTAAAATATTTAATAGAAAAACTACGGTTAATATTATCATTAGCAAAAAAATACTTCTATTCACTAGCCACAATGAACTACTAATAATGTTACTTTATAGAAAAAGATATCTAGTCACATGTTACAACTGTGCTCGACGACTTTTCATATGTTGAAAACGATCGATAATAGCATCATTGCTTACAGTTGCAAATATCTTACGCTCTACATAGCAAACTAAAAAGGGAAAGATAAAATAAAGGAAAGACCCTAAAGAAGTCAACAAGGAAAAGAATAAAAAGGGAAAGAGAAATAGTTGGCATTTGACTGGCAGTAAAGTATTATTTTTTAAATTATTTCGCACCATATAAAAAAATTGGTTCAAGCAAGAATCGATCCCTAACCACTTTATATTTGTGCATTCTATTTTCACCTCTTAACCAAAGCACCCACAACACTTTTTGTTTAATGGGTGCTAGCTAGTTTTTTATATCAATATTCCCTGTATTTTCTATATAATTATACAGAGTCTGCGTCGGGATTAATGGGTGCTTCAGCACCCGGTAGTGAAAGTGTGGAACCGCCCCTGCATGTGCATTACGAAACTTATAACTATATAGTCCCAAATTGCTATACGCCATATATTGATGTGGAAAGTATAAATTATTATAGATTAATGAAGTTACCAAAGAAAGATTGGCTAAAGTATTGATGAATACCTAATAATGATAGATGCACACTTAGTTGAACTAAATGAGATTATCTCAAAGTTCTCAAGCAAATGAGAAGATAGATAATATGTCAGCTCAATTCAAAACTACCCGGAACAGAGATATCAATGGCATGACTTGAAAGATGAAAAAGGCCGGCTTGTTATTCCTTCAACTTTCACCCTACATAATGTGGGTAGATAAAATAAGAGTACTGACATATACGAGGGAAAGGATTAGCATGAGAGTTGGGCGACTGCTAGAGAGAGGAAACAGATCAACATATTCTAGGGCCCTCCAGACCCCAAAAAAAAAGAAAAAAAAAAAGGCACGCACCATATCACAGAAACTCGAGACTGTACGAGTCAAGATAGTAAAAAATGGAAAAAGAGAAGAACAATCTGCTCCTTGGTCCTCCTTCGACATACTACCATAGACATACCAAGAAATAGTATCTTAAATAATGTCTAGTGTAAAAGCTATAAAAGGAGTAAAGGCATGGGGTCAAAATATAAACAGACAAAGACGTACGCATACATACTAATTATAGCTCAAAGTGTTGCCAGTGGAGGTCCAGCAGCTGCAAAGTAAGACCCCAGATCAACATCCTGGTCATTGTACATAGTGAATAAAAGGATGCCTCTGCATTTCATAGAATAGCATACAGTCACCACGCGTAATTGATCAATAATAACTTCGACAAAAATGAAAGATAAAATCAATACCATGAGTTCGTTTGCTGACAATCTGTCCTTGGGATCCTTCTGGACACTGACATAAGTTACTTCATTAGAAATTTCGAAACCCCATAAGAGAATCAAAATTTCACAAACATACACAGAACAATTTGCACACGAACTCCAGGTATCACATTACCATATATCCAGCTCAACATCAATGAGAAGCATATTAAGATTTGAAAACAGTTAGATGTGAAACTATAGTACTTTGCAATGTTTTGCTATATTGAGTAGTATGGTTGAGATGTACATTATTTATACACACGAATATTGCAAGCGGTACATTGGAATAGATGTAGCATGCTTTAACAAGTGTATTAACAAAAAGAAAAGGAAGGATGTCCCCCTGTCTCAAGCCCCTCGAGCTGCCTACGAATCCATATATTAGAACTAAGAATCTGACCGCAGATATGCAGAACTTGATCCACTTCCTTCACCTATGCCCCAATCCCATCTTCCACATTATAAAGTCCAAAAACTCCCCGTTGACATGATTATATGTTTTCTCAAGGTCCAGCTTGCCAAAATCTGTGATTTTCCTTATAGAGTAAGCTTGTGAAAAGTGTTAGTTCTTATGGAGTCATCTTGTCAAAGGGATTATCAAAGAGAAGAGATCCACCAGCTATGTTGAATACAAGGAGGGAAATGGCTCCTTTTTTTATAAGCAAAAGGTGGGAAATGGCTCTTAAAGAATATTTCAAATATGTATGATGCATGGGGTATTCGTGGAGAAATCATTTCCACAAATGTATTCACTAGTGAATGAGAAAATATTCAGGTAACTGATTACTTGAAAAGAGATATTCAAGGGGTCATCCGATATATAAGTTCTAGCATGCCTATTCAAAGAAATGGCAGATCTATTCACTCGAATCGGAACAAGAGGAGGTCGAAGAATTCTTTCAGAAATTTTTTTAATACTCAGTAGGGATAAAAAGGGAGGATAAGATGGTTTAAACGCGAGTGAGAGAAAAATAATTTATAGTAAAATCTTATCATATGAAGCTTTGAGAAAGGGGAGGCAAGAGAGAGGATTGGGACAAATTTTTTTGGTGCACTTAAGTCGTTTTTGCTTGCTGTGCAGTGAGCGATGTATTGGTTAGAAGCATGGACTGGTGCACTGGTATTTAAGCAAACTAACTGGTAAAGGGGGAACATAGTGCGCGGTTGTATTGGCTGGGGGAGGATGTGTGAGTAGGAGGTTGGCACGAGCGACAGCAGGTGGTGCTTTGGTTGGTGCAGACATGGCTACCAAGAAAGTGCCACTGGCAGCACTTGGTCTACCTGCGAGTCTGTACGAAATTTACGGTAGGGTTTGTGTTTGGGCAGTTATGCAGTTGGCCCCATACAAAATGTACAGTGTGCGTTATTACCAACCTGAGATGTATATTGTTTATACACAAGAATGTTACAAACCATATATAGAGATACATGTATTATGCCTAAACTAATGCATTTACACAAAGAGAGGGCAATAAATTACTCTTAACACTTACCATGCAGATATGAATGAGCAGAACTGAGGAGAAAATTGGTCAGAAGGAGCACAAGGAGCTGGTTGGTCAACAATTGCTTCCATAAGCTCATAAATATTAACCCATCCTTCCTCTCCCTGGGGTGGTGAATACGGGAATTGACCTGTTGCACACTCTAGAAAAACTAAACCCAAGCTCCAAATATCGCTTTTACACCCATAGGTTCCTCCTGAAATTCTCTCTGGCTGTAGTACATAGCAGTATATCAGCAACTTGTAGGTTTTCCGAAAGATTGTACAAAACATAGTTGCAGCAAAACATGCAAAGAAAACAGTTTCTTTGAGGTTATTTATGAATGACATTTACCTAGTAGTCTAATATTTTTTCTCGCTTTTATTAACTATCAGGCTGCAATATACTCACAGACATATAATTGTATGTGCCAACAAGCGTATTGGCGTGTCCTGATGTGCTTGCCAGTACTGCACTCACACCACAGTCAATGATCTTGACATCGCCTCTGTGATTGATTAGCAAATTGGAAGGTTTCAAGTCTCTATGAATGATGTGCTTCCCGTGATGAAGATACCACAAGCCTTTGAGCACCTAATTGCACGATAAAACAAGGTCGACTTATTAGCATGTCAGAGTTTCTTCTCGCTGAGATCCAATTATTTAACTTTTTACCTGCTTACAGATGGCAGCAAGATATTGTTCAGGAATCGTTTTGACTTTTTTCATAAAGTCTGCTAGGGAGCCGCCATCCACATACTCCAAGATTATGGAGATAGCACCATTATCAAAAAATAATTGGTAGCAAATAACAACATAAGGACATTGGGATGACTGATTAATTCTCAGCTCCTGAGCAATATGCTTGCGAACAGGCTCTTCAATATTCATTTGAATAATCTGAATTGTTACAACTAGTGTATAAAAACCAGTTCCTCACGATGGCAAAAAAGGAAGCAGTAGACAGTGAAGACTGAAGAGTATATATACCTTGAGAGCGAAGAATTGGCCTGTCCATTTATGTTGAACTAACCGCACTAGACCACCATTTCCCTTCCCAATAACCTTAATCTCTGCAAAATCAGCTAAACATTACTGGTTGTCTGATGGCTGTATAACTGAAGACTGAACAAAGTTGCAAATGTAAGAACAAATATCATGCCATAGTTGCAATGGGGCAAAATGTATGTGGAAGAGAGATCTAAAACATAAAGAGCCAGTAAATCGCTTTGCAGACCAATTCCAAGATGAGAATAAAACTAAGGCTCGAGGTAGGATTCGAAATTAGTAGTAATATTAGTAATAGTAGCATTGAAGTTTAAGATGAGATTCTAATAATAGTAGTAATATTAAAAGATTGTCATCATTTTCAATTCTTTGTGCAATGAGATAACTAACTAAATACTTCACAAGGTACAATTTCAAATTTTTAAATACATTCCTTAAAAAAGAATTCTTGAGAAAGCATACAGTTTCAACTTCATTCTGAGAGACAATTCGAACTCCATCTCTATTCACAAGAAGATCCCCATCCTTAAACGTCCCTGATTCAGTCCTACACCCAAAAGTCCTCATCAGTTAACAAATGCAAACAAAGAACAAACACACACACACACATATTTAGTAAAACCTGGATAGTAGTTTGTACTAAGTAAAATAATTCATGTATAAAAATTTAATCCGTCCAATATAATGTTTGGTTGCTCAATTCAATTTATGCATACCTAATACATGGATTACTTATACCTCATAGGAGGGCTTAGCTAATACCAAAGAAACCAAGGGATTACTAATCCCTGCATTAACTATACCTGGATAAAACCCTAAAATTACTAAATCGCCCCTTAAATCCTTTTCCTAAATTTCTTTATATACAGAAAGAAGAATATTCAAGGGTATAATTGTAAAGAAGATTTTGTACTGTTTTAAACCAAACACAAGCTAATTTTTAATACAATGAACCAAACACTTGATAAAAAATAATCCCAGCACTACAATCTCCGCATTATTAATATATGCATTACTAATCCCTGCATTACTTGTGTTCGTACCAAACGACTGTTTTGTTTCAAAATGGTCATGTTTCTTTCTAGAGGAGTATTATGTCCGCGTTCTTTGACAAAATACTCCACTGCCAATCATTGCCCCAATAGAAAGAGAACAAAGATAATTATATGGGTGCAAAACTTTTTGTGAAAAATTATAGTATAAATTTGGTGATGCGGATGTTACGCAATAAATTTCTAAATAAGTTGAAAATTTGTAATGACAAAAAAAATTTCCCAACTATACTGCTTCACATGACATCGAGACATGACAGAGTACGAGACATCAATAAATTCAACCATAGTTACTTCCACTTCAATTAATAAGTATAGGTACCTTTTATAGTTGAATTTTGATTTGCAAAGGCACCTGTTATGTTTGCTTGCTGTTTCGACTGTATGTTCGAACTTGCCTTAAGATAGAATTCATCAACTATGAAATTGTTTGAACCCAAATTTATATTGTAAAACAAGTTATATAACGTTAATAGAAAACTTTCCTATAAAAGCTTGTTGTTTCACAACCAAACTATGCAAAACCACATGGATGTCATCAGTTAATCGATTTTGTGGACAATTAGATTTGCTCACTACAAGTGGCCAATACAAATATAAAGGCAGAAACATACACTGCAGATGAAGAAACAAAGAAAAACCTGAATGTCTTGACTTATTCGCTTACACACACACTCCTCATAGTATATATACATGTGAAAGTGACTACTGTAATCGGTTTCTAAACTTTAAACTGGCACTTAAAATAGCGTGCTGGGACGGGAATAGCATCGAATGCCCTGTTTGTCTTTAACTTGTACTATGGCACCAGTCAGACATAATCCATCATGTTGTAGGAGAACTTTGACAGCAGTTGTGGAACTCCGGCAATTATTGGTCCATAGGTCTGCAGAAAAGGGCATTGAATGCATTAGCCTCTTAAGTATAACATAAAATATGGTCGTTTAAGGTAAAAAAGGCACTAGACAACACTTGACTCGTTAGTAAGAGTCCATTGTGGATCACCATACTAAATTTGAATGTGCCTGAGGTACAGTACCTTGAAATTTTCATGAACTTGGCAGAGTGGAACAGCTAGAAGCTTAAGGTTCTTCGGTACAATGAATTTGCGACTTTCGGGCAACCTCACAAGAAACAGTTTTGTGCACTCCTATAAAGATAGAAAGTCAATCTTACTAAAAGGAGTGTTGTGCACTCCTACAAATAGAAGGACTATGGCTTCAAGAACTGACAACAAATGAGATAAATTTCAGAATGTAATGAACAAGTACCTTAGGCCTTTTTGTATCAGGTGGCGTAAATGGGTAAATCAATGTTTCAAAGTCAGGTCTCCACCACATCCCAAGGAATTCACCTACCTACACATCAAATGAAAGATATATAAGATGCTTAGCAAAAAACTTATAAACATTATGTCAAACATTGACATACCTCCCAGCTGTCATCTTCGCTCATGGATAGCTTACTTGAGAGCTTACGTCTTAGACATTCAATTTCTGTGATAAGCAAACAAGGATAACTCTTCAGCGCTGCGAAGTCCCAGCTTCAAATTGGACAAAATGAGAAAAGATATCATACTACCTGATTCACCAGGCCTGACACGACCACCTGGAAGCTTGAACATGGAATTTCGTACTTGCAATAATAATACATGTGGATGTTTGAACAACTCAACCTGCAATACAATGTATGGTATAACATTTAATGACCACAAAGAATAGTCCCTTCGGTGTGCAGTATGTAATTAGATGGGTAATTGTCATTTTAGATTCCAGAAGAATACCTAAAGCCCTTTGGCAGCTTAAGTTGTTTTAGATTGAAATCACACCACTTATTAAGACCATCCATGAGGAGTCAACAAGTATCGAGATCAGTCACTTAACAATCATGCACCAATTATGGAACTTGAACTATTGGGACGGATATTGGGAACTCCAATCTGTGGTACTGTTTTGATTTTAACTACTGATACGGGAAATTTTTAAGATCGCAGATTTAGAACCTGGAAAGCTGCACAACTGACTGCTGAACTGTCTGGATGACCCTACTTATTCAGCAGTTTATGAACCAACCAGGTTTTAGCTGCAGCACGATGATGGCTCTACTTATTCAGCTTTATGCACCAACCAGGCTTAGTTGCATATCAAGTTATTTCATAAAGGAAAGGGAACAGAACTTACATCTTTAGGTCACTATGTTCCCCTGAAAGAACTTTAGCATGGAGGCTTTTGATCGTGGATATTAAAACAAACCTGTAGGGTTGGTATCCTATGATCACATAATGAAATAGCAGGAGAACCCTGTTGGAGCTCAATTCCAAAATGAGAACCAAAAAGTTCAAGTTATTTACTTCGCTGAGGACAGAGAAGCGAAGGATCAAGAAAACACAGCTCCTAAAGCTGGAAACCACGTTTTATTTTGGAAAAGTTTGGTTATTTCTTGATTTGTGCGTGTCATCCTTGCACAGGGGCCATGCCAATCTTCTCTGCATCATTCGAATTTTATCCAATGTTTCCTTCAGCAATAAACCAGTAACTTTGTCGTGATATTCTATAAAGTTAAATGGTGTCAACTAGATGCAAAATCAACTTTAAATATATTATTTACATGCAAACTGCAATTTAAAATTTCTAAATTAGGTAGATGATACCTATTTATTTCAAATTTCTAATCTCCTTAGTTCCTATCACTGACATATTGATCTGTCATGATTCCTTAACCATTCATTATTTTGCTAGCTATATTTATCTTTAATGCTACCGTCGATAGAATAAATCTCCATGGTATTGAGACACACACCTTAATGCCTTAGTGCTTGCACTAAAGCACCGCTTAGGCGACCAGCCTTGTTGCACTGAGCTTCAAGGCTTAAGCATGCCTGAAGCAGGCTTTTACGAACACTGGTAGCTAAAACATGCTTATCATCCCTGCGTTATGAGATTAGAAAGGCATCAGTGTCTAATTTCGTGGCTCTGCAACAACTGAAACCTTCAATTATTTCTAAAATGAGTTTTTAACACTTTTTGGGATGGTAAATTAGAAGTAGAGAGATGCTATTGTCTTTTTCTTTTCGTTTTTCGTGTGTGCGAACCATTAGGTATACGAAACTTAGTGGTATGACTAATCTGGATTCATAGTATCTTAAACTCCAGAGTATGTAAAGGTGCTTCATATTCAGGTAATGGTTAGTTCTTTTCCACTTTCGTAATGGAGAAGTCCAACATACAAAGATTAAAGGTGATTGAAGCTATTTCAGATCAAAAACTCTGAAACTGAAGATTTACTGTTAAATTTATTTGAAATATCTTCACAAGAAATAATTCAAAAAAGTTGTCAAAGTATACCAGTTAAATTTTAATGTCTGACACAGTATCCTAACCCAACACATGACTAATACGGCCAAAATAACAACTCTGATATACTACTAATCATGAATAGTACAGCCAGGGGCGGATGCAAAGGGTTAGTTGCGGGTTCAATTTAACATTTGACGTGTAGTAAAACTTTGTGTAAAAATTCCTTAAAACTGTATAAATAATAAATATGAACCCATAACTTTAAAAATATAATAGGTTTAATGCTAAAAACTTTATAGTTGAACCTATAGAGTTTAAATCCTGGATCCGGCTCTTAGTACAGCTTGTGCGGTCTTCCCATTAAATAGTTGAGCCCCTACCTATCTATTATCTATCATCCCCAAAAAGTAACTGAGAAAAAACTAGGTGATATCTTTTCCATTTGGACAGAGTTACTTGATATCTGCTCGTGCCATGAGCCGGCGACGGACACCACAGTTATGTTTAAAAGAAAGGAAAAGAGAAAATAAAGGAATTAGAGACTAACCAAAAGCACAGCTTGTACACAGGTCCTGAGTCCATAAGTATCGTAGCTGAAACCAAACGATGAGGAAATCAAACGCAAAAGACTATAAGAGCTAGAAAAAAAAAGATAAATTAAACATACTTCAATTTCATGCGTAGAACGCGACCAGCTAAAGTCTCTTCCAAACGATGAGGAAATCAAACGCAAGAGACTATAAGAGCTAGAAAAAAAAGAGAGGATAAATTAAACATACTTCAATTTCATGCGTAGAACGCGATCAGCTAAAGTTTCTTCCTTAAATTGAAGAGCCGCTTTTGAACCAAAATAGTAATGATTCAGTGGGTAAATATCCAATACGTTACTACTGTTAACGGCACCACCACTTGCATAAACGCCGCAGTTTTCCTCAGCCGTTGAGAAACTATGATCACCCATTGATTTGAACTGAGACGAAGCACAAGCGAAAGATCAAAAACAAGTGTAAGTTGAATGAAAAGGAAGATACGGGAAAGAACAGAGGAAGTAATTTTCAGACTTACTTATAGAGGAAAAGTGTTACGTGGCTGTTCCAGAGAGGGCTGGAGGCTGAAAGCTGAAATTGCAAAGACTTTTGAGATATAGGGTGTTGGTAGACTCTAATAACTAAAATAATTTTTGTATAAAAATTTAATTCGTTCAGTATAATATTTGATTGCTCAATTCAATTTATGCATACCTAATACATGAATTACTTATACCTCATAGGAGGGCTTAACAAATACTAAGAAAACCAATTACTTATATTAGGTTTAACTATACTCGTATAAGACCCTAAAATTATTAAACCGCATCTCAAACCCTTTTCTTAATTTTTAATTTAATGAACTAAACACTTGATAAAAAATAATTTCAACACTACAATTTCTGCATTACTAATTTCTGCATTACTTGTGTTCGTACCAAATGACCCGAAGAAAAATGATCAGGTGACAGTATAGCCTTCTAGAAAGACAAAGAGATTGGGATTGGGGGAGGGAGGGGTTGCAAAGATAGCCGATTTTGAGATTACCATTTAAGTCATAGTTTATAAATTTTTATGAGTTTAGTCATTTTGAAAATAACTTTCAACATACACAACATTGAGTTTGGCATATTACTTTTGCAAGCAAACTTTCGACAATCACGTATTAAGTTTGGCCTCGGATAATTGGGCCTGAAATTTGGCTTGCCAAGGCCAAACTTTGTGACATATGCATGTGAAATTTTGTTACAGAAAGCGAAAAAATAAATTAATTGATTATTGAGTGCAAGCTCATAAATAAACGATTATGGACAGTTAAGGTTCGCTCAAAGTTGAAAGATGCTTTTGGAATCAGTTTTTGATTGTCAAGGCCAAATGTTTAATAATCGCGCTTAAGTTTGATTATTCAGAATCAATTTTTCTCAAGTTTGAACTACCGATCTTCATACATGCCAATATTTTCAAGCTTTTCCAACACACTTACTTGATTTAAACGCAATTTTCTTATTTGAGATTGAAGACTCACTTTTTCAAGCTTGCAACGATAATGTATTTGTCAATGTTTTCAGCGGTGGATTCAGAATTTAAATGAACAAAAAATATAATTAGGCAAAATTATAGGAAAAATTTCGTAATGACAGTATTTCATATGCCATATATTATTATATAAAGAGATGAGAAGCAACTAATAGAAAGCAAACAACTAAAATATCATTGTTCAGTTGTCCCATATCGGTGGGATTTTGAGGTCTTTGGTCTCCTTATATGGTCTTGGGCAATCCTCATCTCATAAGCTAGCTTTTGGGGTTGAGTTAGGTCCAAGGTCCATATATCATGGTATCAGAGCCAGGCCCATCCTAGTTATTGTTATCGATGTTGGACCCCCATTTATGTTATCCGCGCTCTTTGGTCTCCTTATCTTGAACAATTGAAGTTTGAGCTTGTACGTAGAGTTCAAAAGGAAAAATATATCTTTTAATATAACATTTTGAAATATCTTTTTATATTTCAAACAAAAAAGTAATTCACGTATATAACGAAATAATTTGCAGGTATTATCTTCCATGTGTGCATGATCAATGCTCATGGAATCTTAAGTCATCAAGTCTAAACACTTCAAATATATTTAACGTGAGAAAGTTTGAAAAAGTTCACACATTTGAAAAAGGTTGATCCGTGTGAACATTAATATATGACAGTACATCACATATTAATCAGGCATCATACCTAACAGTTTTTGTAAATGTTAATACATATAAATCCTGGGTCAGTGACAAGGTTGGAAATGTCGTGGTATCATCATGGGAGTAGTTCTTCAAGAATTTGTAAGTTACATATGGTATAAGGAAAGGAATGTGCATCGTATTTGACAGGCGTGAAAGTATTTTGAAGGCAACTTCAACTGTGTATTCAGAAGTGTCTATATTTCATCCGTGGAACAACATAAAGTTGAGGTTCAAGAAGAGAGCCAGAAGAAAATAAGGCCCATATTTTTTGCTATAACTAAAGCATACATAATTGAGAAATTTAAGCAATACATATTAGAAATATGTAACCTTGACATGGTACAAAGCTTAGCACAAAGTATGAAATATTGCTGAGGAAAAAAATCATTGCATCAAGAAGCATGACAGTAAGTTAAAGAAACAGTTGATACAATGTATAAAGTTAATATTTCACTTTTCTATAAATAGTTGATACCAATGTATAAAGTTAAAAAAAGAAACAGTTGATACAAATGTATAAACTATATACAATGTATAAAGCAAATATTTTACTTTTGTATAATTTGGCATAATGTTGGTTACTCCATCAATAATTCTGGATACTTTATGATTTAAAAAAAAAAATGAATAATTAAGTTGATAGTTCACCGTCGGCTTGCCTAACGACGACGTTAGGTGTCATCACAACCTATATTGGTTTTGGATCGTGACATATACCATTTTGATTGTGGATTTATTTGAGGGATTGATAGAGCGAATGGATGAAATCATGGATGAAATCTTTGTGAATATTCTTCAAAATTAAGCGAAATCCCAAACAATTGAGTGAAAGGATAAGAAGAGCGGACCGAGATCTCTCTGAATTTTCGGAATGATTGAGCAAAAACTCCTAGATTTTTTTGAATAATCGGGCGAATTCCGAAAATTCATATGTTTTGAATATTGTGGAATGATTGAGAGAAATATACATGCCTAATTGGTTGCATATTGTGATAGATGCCAAAGATCCCATGATTTGTGCATTTTTCCATGGTCATTAATTATTTGCTTATCTTTAAGATATGCTCTAAATGTAAAAAAAATTCCATTTATGTAATAAAAATAAAGATTGCTAATATTTTCTTAAATATTTTTTAAAAAATGCTCAGCCATATATATTTCTAAATTTAAATTATATGAGTTCAATATTTAAGCTTTTTAAGCATTGAACTATCAAATTTTTTAAGTTATGAGTTCATATTCACTATTTCTTATGATTTTAATAAATTTATGTCTACATCAAAAGTTGTGGGTTCAATTGAACCCGTAACTATAAAGCTACATCCGCCACTGAATATTTTCAAGATCTTTCAACAACGCCCTCTTGATTGTTCAATTTTCAATTTCGAAATTCAAGACTCACTTCTTCAAACTTGCAACAATTGTGATTTGTCCACCACCTATGACAAATAGTCATTTTTCTAATTGCTGATTAAGATTAATCCATAATTTTAATAGTAATTAAAATTCAACATTTTTATATAAATTGGACAAAAATTCCCTTAAACTACAAGCGGAAGACCTATTTAAATTTAAATACCCTTAAACTACAAAAGTCGCATTAATTTAAATTTCCAGGAATTCTGTTAGTATAGAAAGATTTTGATGGCTTTCATTCAATTTATGTTACTCCTTGTTACTTACTGCATAAATTTATAGGATTTACAGCCTGTTTGGCCAGGTTGCAAAATCAGCTTATTTTGAGAAGTGTTTTTCTCAAAAGTATTTTTGGTAAGGAGTAGTTTGTGTTTGGCTAATTAATCTGAAAAGCACCTCTTAGCAGCAATTGGTATTTGGCCAAGTTTTTAAAAACCGCTTATAAGTGTTTTTTCTCAAAAGTCCTTTTCAAATAAGTGCTTTTAGAGAGAGCTACTTTTTTCTACTTCTCCAAAATTGCTTCTGCTTCTTCTCAAAAGCATTTTTTTTTTTCTTCTAAAAGTTTGGCCAAACACTTCAACTTTAAAAAAAAAACTTTTTTTTGAAAAAAGTACTTCTAAGATTTGAGAAGCTTGGCCAACCAGGCTATTAATGTGAGACGGCCTACTTATAGCCTATCAACGGGTCAGACGATATCAGTAGGGGTTCTCTCAAAATATTACATAAATGACATTTTTTGGGGTGATTCATGAGCAGAACTTCAAGATCAAAAGTAAAAGGGTGTTCACGGGATAAACGATGGCAATACTTGTTTAACTTAAAGTTCTGCCCATAAAGCAAGTAAGGATAAGAATTCAAGACGATCCACTTTGAGAACTATTTATGTACTTTACCCGGGTTCTCTTTCTTAAACAAAGTTAGCCCAACATGGTCAATGATATTCAGACCAATGATTTAGGGGCTTGCTTTGCGCACTAGCATAGCAGAATTCGAAACCGCTGGCTCCTCTTGGCCTCCTAAACATATCTATTTTGTTTTGGATTGTTCACAGAATCAAACTCCATGAAAAAATGCTGGAGTTTGAACTATGGCTGTTCAAAACTTTATAAAAAATTCGAACTCCAGCACATACGGCCACATTTCAAACTCCGTCAAAAAATCCTGTAATTTGATCTATGGCGGCCCAAAACTACATGAAAAAATTCTATTCGAACTCCAGCACACAGCCACAATTCACCACGACTACACTACTCAAACTATAAACAAAAAAAGAAAGACACCATTTTTAACCAATTAAAACTCTAAGATTATCAAAAAAGACATCATTTTCATCTAAAACAAAACTCAGGATTTTCAAAAAAGACATGAGTGAAGTGAAGTTAAAATCAATTTGGAATCTTCAGCGGATACTTTATCTAGATTGATTATATTGTAATAATCCCTCTCAGGCCATAATCAATATCTGCCTCTCGGATCATCTCATCCAAATCTTCATCAGTCAGGTTTCTCTCCAAGGTTTGTCAATACATGATGAGGCTGAAATGAAAATGTAGATATAAGATGCTAAAAATTGGCTGTCCACAATACGAAAAAACGACTAGCATGTCAAATTGCATTTTCCTCATAATTACTTGCAGAAAACAACCACAAGTCAAGAAACAAAAAGGATTTGGATCATGAAAGCAAAGTCGGCATCCGCACTAGTCAAATAAGACCAAATTGTCTATAAGAACTTGAGAAAACCTGACTATATCACAACTATCTCAACAGCGCCAAATAAGAAAGACTAACATAGTATTAATATAGCTAGAATTCCTATACCTTCATCTTCAGTGCCATCAGATTCAAGAACTCTGGAAAATCAATGGTACCATTCTGATCAGCATCAACTTTGCTGATTATATCCTGTAGTTCAGCTTCAGTGGGATTTTGACCAAGTGATCTCATCACTGTTCCCAACTCCTTGGTAGTAATAGAGCCTATAGAAGTAAACTTCAGATCACATCTAGAGCTTTTGATTTTGCTCATGGCACATAGGTCAAGTAGTGTCCATTTATTGAGCAAAATAATTACCAGAACTTCAGAAAAACGTGCATTACTAACAGAATAGTTAATTTTACATCAAGATGAAACAATAATCCCCGCATAAAGGAAATTTGTTTTCTTGGAATGCAATGATAATGCAGACAACCAACTACAGAAAGGCAATGCGTACACCGAAATATACACTTTAAACAGAGAGATCAAGATTCGAGATCAACTCAACAAGTAGCCTCTATTAATCCATTCCCATATACAAAGAGTCGTGCATCTATGTGCACTAAATTTGAAAACAAGCAGCCTATCACAGAACAGAGCAAAATAGAACTCATTATTCAACCACCAAAAGTTAAATATCTAACAGGCCTTCACAATTATCTAACTAGAACAATTAGCTATTTTCCTCGGCAATCTGGTAATATCATCAACTAGAATTATTTAGAAAGTATAAATAAAAAGGAACCACCATCTTTGGCCATCATCTAACTGCTCATGGATCTCAGTTCCTCCAACTGTGCTTTTATTTGATCTTGAACAAGCTCTAATCTCCTCGAATAAACTTCCAACTCTAGCATCTGTTGCTTCCTCCATTTCTCGTCCGCCATCATATCAGAGCTCATTGCACCGCTGCTGCCAAATCCTAAAGGGATTGGACTCCAGGCCATTCCGAACCCAAAACTTCTCGATCCACTCAAATTAGTCAAATTGTTTAACAACTCCTTGAAAATGGGTGATAGGCAGCTCCTCACTGTTTCCTCGATCAAACTAGGTATTGAAGCTGCTGCTGCTACTGCAGCTGTGGTCGTGGGCGGGGATGTGGCCTGAGGGGCTGCCATCGGAAAGGGAGTGGACCCCGGTGCAAGTGCAGGTGCAGGTGAGGACATATTTGTCCCTCCACCAGATGGAGATGGCAGATAGTAGTGTTGAATAAAGCCATGTTTTTCTTCAACTTTAACTGCTCCTCCTCGAGACCTTTTCCTCGACCTAGGAGTTTTAGTGTTAATACCATTGTGGCTGTAGTCAACGAAATTAGCATTAAGGTTAAGGTGAGAATCCTCATCGTCAAATCCGCCATCTTCTGCTGCTGCTGCTGCTGCTGGTGGTGCTGCTGCTGCTGCAGAGCCACCGCCGCGGATGACAACGGGGACCGCATTGCTCCAGATTTTGCGAGAGATTTCGAAAGTAGCTTGATCATGTGAGCTCTTAAAGACAAAGTCTTTACCAGATGCCATTTTGCTCATTACATTCCGATATTTCTTCTTCAACCTCCTCAGCTTCTCTACTAACTGATTTTTGTTGAAATCCAGCTGTAACTTGCTCTTGATCTGGTCATAAAACGCAGTCGTATCATGATGATGCGACGACGAATTAATTCCACCTCGCTGTGTCGTGTATTCCAGAAACCCTTGTAACAATTCAATCTCATCTTCATCCGTCCACAGCCGTTGAAAAAGCTTACGAGAGTCATCGATAGCAGAAGGCTTTTTCTCTTCCACAATCGTAGCGGCCGGAGGCGGAGTAACGGCCGCGAATTCGTTGATCCGCTGTGCAGGGACACCGACAACGGCTATAGTAACCGTTTGTTGATCAACAGGAGCAGGAGTAGGAGCAGGAGGAGAGGCATTAGAATCCTCATCGTCATCATCATCGACGTCTACGTCATCGTCTTCTTCATCAACAACGTCCTCGTCGAGATCGTCATCGTTGAAGACTGGGTTGTTGTGTTGGTCTTCTACGGAAGCCATTAGAGAAGCTTGAAAAGGGATGGGGTGGGGTGGGGGTG
>MCJB01011443.1:97674-144336 GCA_002018475.1 Nicotiana obtusifolia | reverse complement strand
GGAGAGTGGGGGTGGGTAGGGGGTTAAAGAGGCGATTAGGGTTCGGGTGAGGGCTAAGGTTAAAATGTAAAGTGGTTAGGCCGAAAGTAAAGGGAGTCACGAGCGGGGAGAGGTTTCGTGTAAGACTGGGTTGGGTTGAACGGTTCACCAGCTCGGGGATGTGGTGCGCACGTGGTCTGTACCTGGTTTATATCACGTGTTCCCCACGTGACTCGCGTTTTAGCTTTCAATCCACTATTTTAATTAAGGTTTTAAAAAAAAAAAAAGGAATCTATTCTTACTTTGTATTCACATCAAATCATATTTAATTTATTATTATTATGTGATAAATAAAAATAAAAATATTACCAGCCATAAGATTCTCAAATTCTGCCCAAGTAGATCGAATTTTCACATATCAATATCTATCTATATATATATATATATATGAATGATTAAATCGAGTGGCAAGCTAATAAGTGTTAATAATATATGGTAACTTTATTCTATATTTGACTATGTTAGTCAAATACAATACATATATATATATATATATATATGTATAAGGATAATTTTGAATTTATAGATAAAATTTCTAAATTTGAATTAAAATAAAAAAATAATTTATTTTTTATTATCATGTTTATCATACTTAATCCGGTTAATGAGCAATCATAGTTGGAACTTTTGTTATCGTAATTCAAATTATTTAAATAGTACTTCGCCTCTGGTAAAAAAGAAAACAAAAATACTATAACTATTAAACTCTTTTACATTTAAAATCCTATCATTATAGTTCTTTAAAACACTATAACTAGATTTGAATAAAGCGAACTTCTTTTAAAATATATGTAATATATAGGGTACACGTATATGTTTATCCATATAACAAAAAAAAGTTTAAAAGTTGATAAAAATTTGCCTACATATTTAATGAAGTAAACCTACATGTTGGAGAATGAAACATTACAAAAATCAGTCAATATTCAAAACAAGTTGTTGTTTCTTTCTTTTTGAAAAATGTTAGTTTGAAGAGTCAATTTGTATAAATGGACATTAAACAAATAACAAAACTTTGGTTATATAATTTCTATCATTAATTTCTATTTAACACCTTATAGGAATTGAAGGGTATAAGCCAAAACTTCTTCATTTAGCTGCAGTCGAACCAACATTGCAAAGGTATAGTATTTTTTTCATTGAAGAATATTAGTTTTAAATTATTAGATTATGTGAAAGATTTTTTTCTCGAATTCAACAAGAGAGGTATTGCTTTACAATTGATAGTTTCTATAGCGATTCTCAAGTAATAAAAAGCATATTTAAAAAAGAAAAACTGGTATGACGTGAAATAGTTATTTTTAAAATTAAACAAATTATTTCGAAATGGTATTATTTTCTAAATTATAATATAATTTTTTAAAATAAAAGATAAGATATTTTTAAATTTTAGTAGAGAGTTTTTAAAATAATTATAATAGAAGTCATATCATGGATAAAATAAAAAAAACCGAAATCTTATGGATTATTACATAAATATCGGACAGATTTATTGTTCACTTTTTATAGCTAATATACCTACATGATATACCTATTACACACAATTATACGTCTGTTATATATGAATTATATATAAATTACACATCTCAATTTTTTAAGTTATGCGGTTGGGTGAGCATCTGTTTAGATTGATAAGATAAAGCCAAAAAAAATGACATAATTTCAACCAAAGACTAAAAATATGAATAAGGTTTTTATGTAGACAATTCCTATTAAAACTCTCATTTTATTACGAAATAAACTATTTTTTTATAACAAAAAGGAAATAAGATAAAAGGAAATAAATATAGAAAAAAAAGTATGAAAAAACTAAAAACCATAAATAAGAGACGACAATGAATTTCTTCTTCGGTTTCATCTTTGTTGAGTGTAAAAAATTTGGAAGCCAATCTCATCGATTTCAAATATTTTGTTCAACTCAAATACATAGATTATAAGATAATGATATCTTAGAATAATTTTTATTTATTTACATTTGTGTATTATTTTTAAAAAAATCACTATTACTAACAAATTGATATGATATTCGAATTTGAATTTAATTTCAATTTAAATAGTTTGCATTGAGGTTGCCAAGTATGGTGTCGAGAAAAAACTGCTTGGAAATTTTAAGACAATATATGCAAAGTTATATAATAACAATCAATTAATCTAACATTTAGTGATTTAAAGAACAGAAAATCTGTATATGTAGGGTATTCAAAATTCTAAATATGTGGCTAGAGGTATCGCTAAACTAAATTTCACCGGCTAAAGAATCATGTAAATTTTTAGATTTTCGATTAAAGTAAATTTTAAATTAAGGATAATATCTTCACTTGCATAATTATAAAGATAATCATTATTGAAATATAAATATAATATTTTCGAAATTAAAATTTCAAAACATAAATATATTTTTTAAACATAATAGCATACCAAATAAGAATTCAAGTCGTATTAAAAGAGTCACAACGTAACTAAATAATCGTTCATATTGTGCTAACCTTTGTGCTTTTCCATAGCTCATAAATACGAGTTATTATTTTGCTTTGTGACTATTTTTAGGCTCCAATGACATCAATAAGAATGGTACAAAAATAAAATTATCACTACGAGATTTGAGAAAATGTTAGCCTTTTTTCATGTAGTATTTCTTAATTAATATCTAACGATTGTCTATAATTATCTAGAATGTTTATATTTTAAGATTATTTACATATAATTTAAATAACTCGCATATTTAATATGGTTAATGTCAAATATCAAAATGGAGTCATACTAGAATAAATCACTCGCTACATAATTTTTTAAATTTTACATAGCCGACTAAAATGAGTTTTGACTTATGGATAATGTTTTAACTTACATTGTTGTGAAAATAATTACTATTGAAAAATAAAATTTTAGAAACTGAAATAATAAAAGAGAAATATTTTTTGAAAAATATCAATACACCAAATAAGAGCTCAAGCAGCAGTAAAAGAGTCAAGTCGTATCCAAAGAGTTCTTCATAGTCTCAACCTTAGATTGTTTGCCATAAATATGAGTTATTATTTTGCTTCCTGACTATTTTTTTGATCCAATGACACTGGCGAGAATTGTACCAAAAATGAAAAATAGAATTATAACTAGGAGATTTGAGAAATGTTTAATCATTTTCATGTAGTGTTTCTTAGTTAATATCCAATAATTATCTATATTTATCGAGAAGGTTTAAATTTTAAGATTATTTACATATAATCCAAACAACTCAAATATATAACGTAATTAGTGTTCGCGCATCCGCAAGGTGCTAATACTAGTATATTGTTAAAAGGAGAAGAAAAGCTTCCACATTAAGCCAAGTGGCAACCTCACAATTGGCCACTTGACAATTTATGACAAATTAGTTAAGTTAGGTAATAATTACTTTTTTTAATTTAGATTTTAAATGATTTACATTATGCATTATCTATTGTTAATTAGTTACTCTCTTTGAGTTAACAAATTTGGGATTTTAATATTATTCTAAAATAAAAAAAATGCCAATCCGAATTGGGAAGTAGTTCTTTTCCTAATATTGTAGTCTATATTTATAAAATACTACCAATAATTTATTTATACAAAAAATAATTTGATTTCAAATTTAAAGAAAAGCATATTATTTCAAATTTATAGATAGAAATATTTGAGCAGAGATATAATAAAAATTCACTTACTTATGGAAAATGATGTAAAAATAACAATTATTAAAAATATTAGTATATATATATATATATATATTTTTTTTTTAAATTGAATCTATAACTATATATAATAAAAGGAGAGGCAAAGACACTATAGTAAGTCATGTGGCAACAAAATAAAAGTCACTCAGAAATTTTAGGACAAAGTTAATTAGGTTAAGTAATAATTATTTTTTTTTAAATTTAATTTTTAAAAAATTTAAATTATACAATATTTATTAAACATAATTAGTTGCTCTTTATGAATTTGAATTTAAACATAGAAGAAAATTCTAATTAACAAAGAAATTAACTACTCAAACACGGGTGAGGATTTCAGTTAGTTAATATCTTTGTTTAATTTTTTTAAAAAATCATTTTATTTTTTATTTTTTTGAAATAAAAAGTGTATTTATCATTATTTTTAAGATAATATTATTGAGAATAATATAATGAAATTTAAAAATATATATTTTAAGATTATTAAAATATATATCTTTTATTATATTACAAAAAAAAAGTAGAAAAAAAAATTAAATAAATAATATGCTAATAATTTCTATTAACAATGTAAGGGTTGGTTTAGGTTATTTAACTTCTTTTTTTTTTTTTAAATCATTTTCGTTTTCTTTTTTGAAATAAAAAATATATTTATTTATTAAAGTTCAGACAATATAATTGAGAACAATATAATAAAATTTAAAATAAAAAAATATTTCAAGAGTACTAAAATATATGTCTTCTATTATATTACAAAAAGAAAGTAGCACACAAAAATATTAAACAAGTGATATGCTAATAATATCTATTAACAATGTAATTATACTAAATATTTCATAATATAATAAAGAAAAATACTCAACAAAAAAGTTATTCGATAACTATATATGTCCGTTTAATTTAATTTTTTAAAAGAAATCGAGCAAACAAAAATATTAAACAAAATAATATGCTTATAAAAAATTATATTAACAATGTAAAAATACTAAACATTGGATAACATAATAAACAAAAATACAGAATAAAAAGTTATTCAATGATTATATAAGTCCTTTAATTTAATAAAACTTTTATTATTGAGTATATCATATTGACAAATAAGATGACAATTGAAATTTATTAAAGCAATACGATCTAATATGTTCAAACAAGCCGGATAATAATTTAATATTATTAATAGTTTTTAATAATGACCGCACATCGTACAGGTATGATTGCTAGTTTAAATATAAACCAACTTATGATTCTATTTTTTTATAAGATTAAAAAAGTTAAGAATTTGTTGATAATGTTTCTTCTTTCTACTTTAAAATATTTAGAAACTTTTAATTTAAGAAAAGTGAACATTTACTTTACGCTAACACAAAAATAAAAGAATTACAAGTGTTTTGGAATAGAAGGAGTATATATATGGTAAAGCTAATCCACTAATTATGCCTGAATAATTACAAGAAAAAGAAGACTAATCTCTTCCAATCTAAAAAAAACATTTAAAGTGAGTGTCAAGAAAAAAAGAATGTGCTACGATTGAAAGTTGGCATCGTTAAATGGTCATTTTTTAAACATAGGATGAGAAGAAAAAAATTTTGACAATGAGATTAGAGATAATATTCGGAAAATTATGTTGGAGGGACCTTTTAGAACTATCGTTTATTTTTCGATCCCTCTAAAAAAAACTTTTGATAAAATAACCCCAAAATTATGAAACTTCAATTCTGGTAGCATACTTTAAAATTTTGGCAGCGTGCTTTAAATTTTTTAACAGTATGTTTGAAAATTCTGACAGTATGCTTTAAAATTAATAGCGTCTTACAAAATTTATGTAATGTGATTTAGAATTCTGACAGTATACTTCAGAATTGACAGCATGCTACAAAATTCATGTAGTGTGATTTAGAATTCTGACAGTGTGCTTCATAATTTTGATAGCATGCTTTAAAATTCTAACCGCGATGCTATTTTTAAAAAAAATTTATGAACAAAATCAAAATATAAATGGTGGCACCAAATCATCCTATATGTGCAAGTTTTTAAAGGCTTTATAAAAGATATTATTTTTGGGACATATTAAGATTAAAAATATGACACATAAATTTGAATAGAGAAAATAATATTTAGAACCGAAAAAGAACTAATAAAAATAAAAATATATCGTAATACTTGAAGTAACACATCTAACATGATAAAATTTAAAAGCATTTTTGATATGTTATATGTATTTTTAGCTTAAAGAGCATAACATTCATATTTTTTAGTTTCATGTCAATTGAATTAGGACATATAAAATAAATGGATAATATCTTGAGGAGCCGTTTGGTTGGGGAGATTAAAAAATTTATGACTTCACCAACTACAAAAAAAACGTCATGATAATCAATATGGGGCCAAATTATCCAGATACATAATTTGAGATTATATTTATCCTATGCTTGGTTGAGGATTCGCTAAAATTAGAATAAATTTTATACCACAATCATGAAACTATCTATTCCATATTAAAAATAGAATAAATATTTCTGATTTTAAATCTCATAATGGCTTAATTTTAGATCAAACAAGGGGTCCTTTGATTCAGTTGTGGGATAGATAAGGATGTCCCATGAATTGTGATATTCAATGGAATTATCTATCTCACTTTCTATATTAGATAACAAATTTAACTATTTGAATTAAAAAACAACCACTAGCTAATATTTATAATTAAATATAAAATAAATATAATTTATTCCGAGATTAGTATTCTTAGGGGTCGTTTGGTAGGCTGTACTAAGTAAAATAATACCTGCATAAAAATATAATCCGTCCAATGCAATATTTGGTTGCTCAATTCAATTTATGCATACCTAATACATGGAATACTTATACCTCATAGGAGGGCTTAGCTAATACCAAGGAAACTAAGGGATTACTAATCACTGCATTAACTATATCTGGATAAGACCCTAAAATTACTAAACCGCCCCTCAAATCCTTTTCTTAAATTTTTTTATATACATAAAGAAGAATATTCAAGGGTATAATTGTAAAGAAGATTTTGTACAGTTTTAAACCAAACACAAGTTTAGATTATGCACTGCATAGCTAATTTTTAATACAATGAACCAAATACTTGATAAAAAATAATCTCAGCACTACAATACCTACATTACTAATTCGTACATTACTAATCACTACATTACTAATTCTTACATTACTAATCCCTATATTACTAATACCTGTATTACTTGTGTTCGGATCGAACGAACTATTTATCGGGATGATATGAAAAGGTTAAAAGACAAGTCGTAGTTTACTTACAACTGAATGCGGGAGGAAGGCGCAGACGTATGAGACGGCTTTTGGAATATGCTATCCATCAATCATTACTCATATATTCACAAATCACCTACTCCTATTTTATTTTATTTATTTTATTTTATTTAAATAAAACAAATAGAGAGGAAAGAAAAGAGTTTTGGCTTCTTTTCTAAAAAATTTTCTTTTTTTTTTTGGATAAATGAAAAAAAAGCCAAAACTCTCTTATTAAAAATTTGGAACTAAATATTAATTTCTTATTAAAACCCAAACACACTCCCATTTTTTCATTTCCTTCAGCTCTACCGCTTACTTTTCCTCTTTGGATAGAAAAAGACTCAAAAATTCTAAAATCTCAAGTTTCGTAATTCAGCTGTAAGTTGCTATTTCATATTATTGTTTGAATTTTACTCATTTGCCTTTTATAGAATATAGTAGTTCATACATCAATATCAGGTTATGTATATCGTCCAGTATTTCTTGTTCTTTCTTTCTCTGGATTTATATCGTTTATTCATTGTATAAGCAACAACTTTAGCTGTCGGTTTTCTGGGTATTCTTCTTCTCTTTTTCTTTGAATTTTAGAGTAGTAATTTTATGGATCTTCTTTTTTTTTGCGATCTCTTTTCAAGAATACAGGGAATTTCTCTCTTTGTTAGGCAATCCCTTTTCAAGAGTAAAGGAAGTTTGTTTTTTGGTGGGCTTGTCCTCTGTATAATCCTGGTAGTTGATATTTGTTAAATTATTAGTTTCGTTCATCAGCTTTATTATAATATGAATATATCTATGAAAATTAAGCTAAAAGCTTAGGAGGTTAGGCTGTAATCGTCATGTTCCACTTTTATGTGCTTAATTTTGCCTGCTTTGTCCATTATGTGAGCTAAGCTTCAATTGGAAAATCAAAAACTGTTTAAATAATTTATTGTTACACTTAAAATGATATCAAATTATGGGGTAAATATGCTTGAATTAATCAAAAGATGTCTCTTTCCCTCAAGGCTTCTGTCTAGTGGTAAGAATGCAACTAGTGACGTGTGTGAGGTTCGAAACCAACAGTAGATAAAAGCCTAATATTTAAGTGGAGAAGGGTCCATTACCCACTGAGTTTAAAATCGTGTGCCACTAGCTCTTGGAGATTTCTCGGTTATAAAATGAAATTGGATTAAAATGTGGTGAATTAAACCTCAGGTCAAGGCTTGTGAATTTCTCAATGCTGAGCATTTCTTGGTTCAGAAGTTACTTATTTTTATTAAAGGATGCGTGTGTGTATATAGAGAGGCTTATGATCATGCTGTTCTTTTGTTGCTTGTTTATTTACGAGGAATTGGTTAGTAGAGTAAAAATGGGCCTTTCCCTTTCCTCGATTAATGAGATAAATTAGTGGCTAATTCCTTTTCCTATTTGCTAGCATTGCTAAATGAGCTGAATGCTAATCACAGGGTTAACTAGTAAGGTTGAAGTCCTTATTTGATCATTCAAAGCAGGTATCTAAAGGTCACGCAAGGGGATAACTCAAAAAACTTAAGGCAGAAGCCATCAGCTTGAAAGAACCAACTACATATGGAAAAGAGTAAGCACTTAGTCTACCTATACGTAACTCACTATCTCATTTTTCAGATTTCTGACAGAGTTTTTAATGCGATTACAATGATTATCGTATATGTTTGTTCGTTGGTGACACATTCTTCATGTATCCCATTATAATTCTACTTTGTTTCTCGTTGCATATATCTTCTCAAAGATATCTGAATACTGAGTTCATTGTAGTCAAGATATTGTTACTAAGCGATGAAATGTTCATGGATTGAATTTTGTACAGTTGCTTGCAATTCTGCATCAGGAAAGTTTTTTAGAATATGTAAGTTTTTAGGAAAATTTTGTATTTGCCCTTCATTTTGCAAGTTGAGCATTAAAATTCTTCTGAATAATAGAATTTCAAGATAAGGAAATTCGTAGCCATAATTAATTAGACGTCTGGGTCTGGCAGGTGATACTCTTGAAAGCGGAGAGGGCAGAAATAGTGTTGAACTCGTGAAATCAGTCTCTGACAAACAGCTTGACCTTTTGAGGCCATCAGCTCGGTATTATTCAGTGTCTAAAGGTAATCATTTTCTATACCTTTCTCGGCTTTTTGGCTATGATCAAGTGCAGTATCTATTTTCGGTTAAAGGTAACCATTTCCTTCACCTTTTGGGGTACCATGACTATTTTAGCTTCTTTTATCCAAGAGACAGCATTTGTATTTAGCTCACAGATTGAGTGCTCATTTTCTAAATGCATGACCTGTATGTTAGGATTATTTTCTTCATAATATTTTAGCCATGGAGGTTCTCTATCTTTGAAACTTATTTATTCTAGATTCGGAAATAAGAACAACAAAAAGCTATTGATGCTGTTTTCACATTCCCCAGCAAATAAATGCGGAATTGCTTTAGGACATTTCGAAGTACATTAGAATATATCTTAATCCTTTCCTGTCACAAGTTTTATCTTCATTCAGTTACTTCTTAGAGGCCTTTTTATGCGTCTTTCATAGTGTGAGGATAAAATATTTTGATTCATGTTTCATAAGAAAACTGTCCTGATACATGTTTTCCCCTATTTAACTTTTTAAGTTTTTTGTTCCGTCTCTCTCTCTCTCTCTCTCTCTCTCTCTCTGTGTGTGTGTGTGTGTCCATTAGTATTGTTCATAGGTTTGCTTTCCCATTTGTTTGGGTTGTGGGACGGAGTAGATTCTTTTCCAACTCTGTCTTTAATTCCGTGGTATCTGCTGTAAACATGAAGGCAGCTATTATTGTAAATTCCCTTCAATTTTATTCCATCTTCCTTACATCTACCAATTATTTGTCCACACTGGTCACAAAAGATGAAGTGAGAAAAGCAAACCGAAATTCTGAGTTGGATACTTGTGATTATAGGACAAAGAGGTGATGCAGAAGATCGTGATAAGGGAAAGTATACGTTGATTAGAGATGTTGAGGACCTTCAAACAGGGTTCTATGATAAACCTCTTCCTTGCTTTGGTTGTGGAGTCGGATGGTTTTCGTAAGTACTGTTATACGTCTCGTTTACTATCTCTCATTCTCTCTCATCTTCCTTTAGATGTGATTGTTTATAATTATTTACCAATAGATTTCTACTGGGATTTCTATGCCCGTTGTTGTGGTATTATGCTACAATACTGTATTTCGGAAACTACTACCGCAAGGATCCTAGAGAACGTGCCGGACTTGCTGCATCCGCTATTGCTGTAAGTTGATTTCCACCCCCTCCCCTCCCCCTTGCTAAAACGTCAAAACAATGGATCTATCAAAAGAGGGGAAAAGGAAAAGAATTACATTGCATTTCTCTATCTTTCTGGTTTTCTGCGACACTTCAGAAGTCTTTTGCTTCTTTTGAAACAGTGTTAACAGTCCTAACAGCGTTTAGAATTACGCTCTATGCAGGCAATGGCGTGTTCTCTTGTGTTGATAATAATCATAGCAGTAAAACTCTTCTTGTAGCTTCCATTATGCTAGCTTCATACGAGACCGTATCTATTGTGACCAAGATTGCAGAATTGTGCTGTTGCTTGTTTTGTAGTCAAGTGAAAAGACACATCTCGAGTCTAAACTCTCCAATTGTAAATGCTCTTACGAAGAAAAAACATCTTATATACAGAAGTATACACGTGAAAATGTATACCTGCTTTGGTATTCCATCACGATTATTATTGAAATTCCTCTTGTTTGTATACATGTTTTTCCATGTTAAAAGTGCAACAATAGTATTATGGATTTATGTGCAGGACAAGTTAAACAGACTTACAATCGTGTCCGTTTTTTTTAAGAAAAGAAAGAGGTTATTCATATTGCTACAGTGTCTCATCCATTAGGACCTCTGAATTAGCTCCAAATTGCTTCCACTATGTTACTCGCAATGTTTATATTTCGTTTGACCAAGCTTTTAAAATCTGGTTGTTTCTTAGAAAGCGTTTTGTCAAAGCAGCTTATGTTCAGTCGATCTTCAAGATGACGTTTTTAGGTTTTATAGAAACAGTTTATGTTTAGTCAATCATTTCAAAAGTGAATTTTAACGTCAATTATGACATTTAAAGGTCTCTTTTTACTATTAGTATTCTTTGAATTTGAAATATTTATTATGAGCGATTTTAACTAAGTTTTTAATTTCATTTAATTAAAATGTAAAAGAATCACAAAATGGAGGTAGGTTGGGATTGCAAGAACTTGGTCAGGATGTGTTTTCGATAACAGAAAATATTTTCTGCCGCTTCCCTATAGCAGAAAATAGTTTCAGCAAATACACAGAAGTGGTACTCATTTTTTCAGAAACATGACCAAATACTGAGTTTTAACGAAAGTACTTTGAAAGATAACTTTTAATTTCCCAAAAACTTCACCAAACATGCTACTTCCTTCGATCCACTTTAATTGATTTTTCTAATTATTTTTACGCATATTAAAATTTTTATTTTTTAGTATTAATTAGAAATAAAATTGACCATATTAATTTTAATTTGTTCATTGTAAATGTAACAAGCAAAAGGCTTTTTACTCCAAGCACAATTTTGAACAAAAGAAGTTAAACCCTCTTTAATATTTGAAAAAAACAAATACTGTGGACCATAAAAAAAGGGCAAAAAAATCAATTAAAGCAGACCAGAGGACGTAAGACCTTTGGCAAATAGTAGCAGCTAATTATGCTACGAAATATGGAACATGAGAATAATGATGATAAGAACTTAACAATCCTCGTGAGGGTGGAGACACAAATTTAGCTGATAAGCCAATAAACTTAAAAAGAAAGTCCCTCTGGCATAAAATTCCTCAACAGTTTTCTTACAAAATATGAAGTATCTATTTAATATCTAAAACTTCAATAGCTCGGACAAAACTTGGGAACAAACTCCCTTCAAATTGAGGTCGTGAGGTTTTCTGGTAAGGATCACAGGTGAAGCTTATTTTATAGCTTTGGCTGTAGAATGTTTTCTTTTCCCCAATAAATTGCCCAGACATTTGCTGTAACAATTATAAAGCTTCCAAAATGAAATTCTTAGGAACTTTTCGCTGCTAGTCGCACATATTTGCCATCAACAACGAATTTAGAACTTGAATTTATCTGCACAAAATAGGAAAAAAAAATTGCGTCAGCACCGTTACACATTTGGTTAAAGGATCAGTAATGAAGAAACTAACATAGATGCAGTTTGATTGGACTGGCTGACCTTAAGCTCAATTGTGTCGCTGAATTCGCTTTCATCTTTTACCATGCCAGACTCATTCACAGACTTCAGAACAATCTTTTTAAGTTTCCTCAACTTCAAAACACCATCAGAATTCTGTCCCAAATGAGACGAGAGTAAGAGAGATGCCATACGATCATAAAAATAGTCTCTAAGATGTGACACATAAAGACTCTTGTTTCAAAGAGGAAGAAATGCTCGGGAAGATATATATGGAAAGAACACATACAGATTTCAAAGCTGATGTGATCAGCTTCTTCCACTTTATCTTCTTCTTACTGTCATTTTCATTAGATCCATCCACGATAGCTTTATCTTCTTTCGCTGTTTCCTTTTTGGCTTTTTTCTTATGTTTAGTTTCCTGTTCCTTTTCAACCTGGATTACTTCACCATTATCTAGTTCGGCAGATAGCTTGGTGTCACCATTTTCAGATTCCCTGTCTTTTCTTTTCTTCTTTGAGTGAGAATTACCTTTTTCTGCATCCTTCGAGTTTTGCTCCTTTAGTTCCTCACCCGCTTTGTTCTCAGGAATATCACTCTTATGATTGTTGTCACTCGAGACCTCCATACCATGGTCAGCTGGTTCAGTCTGCTTAGGCTGCTGCTTAGCATGGAAAGCTCGTGCCTTTGCTCTGTGCTTCTTGCCATCAGCATGGAGAAGCAGTGTCTGCTTACTAGTTGCATTGGTATTACACAAACTGCAGATACATCACTTCGAGGTCAAATAAGGATGAATTATACCAAAACAGAAAAGCAAAAGGCAGAAAAGACAAGAAGAAGGAACAAATGATGCAACCCATTAATACAAGCCAGAAGAGAAAAGGAGGAAAAAAATTGAGAACATCTAGGTAGGGGAAATAAGGCACTAGTGGAGCAGTTTTATAAAGCTTTGAATGGATGGCGAAATAAGATACAAAAGTCCACTCTCACTTGGGAGTCGATGATTATCAACCAAGAATGGTGGATGACACACAAACTCTTCAGCTACAAATAATATTCCCGTCTTGCAGCAACGGCAAGACAAAAAAATTTAATTGGACCAAGAATGATACTGGTTTGTTTCAACGAAAATGTCAGCACATTTCTAGCAGATATCCATAACTTTTTCATCCAATTCCCAGAAAGCTAATCAAAAACAAGAAGAGAAAGATAAAAAAGTTCAACAGACCTACAAAACCAAGGTGGCCGTTCTGACAATCCAACATTGATATCTACATCAGGCTTCTGCTTTGAATCATTGCTGGCTTTGGCAGGAGTTCCATTTGAAGCTTTTCCTTGGCCCTTTGGCCCGTATTTCTCCTGAAGGACATATAGAGAACAATTAGAAAACACAAAATCTGGATATCAAAACACCACTCAATTAAGATACACCAGTCTCGGAAGCAAATACTATATGAAAGTAAATACTTGCAACAGAAAGTAGCATGATGGAGAAATGATATAGTTTTTGTCCCAATGCAGATTAGGATCCCATTTGGGACTGCATTTTTCTTTGTTGAGAAACAAGTATTTTTAGCATGCAAAGTGCTTTTCAAGCATTTAGTAAATTCTCAAAATGACTTCCGGCAAAAGCTCAAGTTTGGAGATTTTGTAACAGATTTTGGGCATAAGATGTAGACATCATTTCAAGCAACAATTTGTTCTCAAAAAATTGGATTGCATCATTCTATTTGAAGTTAATTTTGTAAATGGACCAAAAGTGCCTTAAAAATGGTACTACTCTTGAAGTGTTGTCCTTCTAAAAGCGCCATAGGAAAACTGCTTCAACAGTCAAAACTCGTCATACTCCAAAACAGACCTATCACTAAGTTCGGAATAGAGAAAAATGTTTTCCCTGGAAAATGTATTACCTTGGAAAATGTACTATATTGTGATGTTGGAAAAAAATGACTTCTGCCTACAAATGAGGAAAGCATGGTTTCCTTTTGGTGGAACATTTTTTCTTTGGAAAATATCTTCTAGTAACCAATCATTGGAAAAAGATTTCATTACTGAGAAATAGAAAAATATTTTTTCAGTAGCCAGACACGAGCAAATAACTTCTTCACCCAGGAATAGGAAAATATTTCTTGCAACATTCTAATACACCCAATTGAAACTATACATAAAGCTTTTAGCAAGCAAAAATCGAACCTATACAAAGTTTTTAAAATAGAAAGTGAGAATGTTAGCAAGGTACTTAGTAGTCATTTTGTCGATTAAGCACAAAGTTAGTAACTTAGAAAGATAAGGATGGACTAAGGGCCATGATCTCAGTGATATTTGATTACACTGGGTAGAGAACTTACTGCTCTACAAGTTAGTTAACGAGAACGGCAATTGCAATGAAGTGTTAAAAGGAAATGTATGTGTATGTGTGCGAGTGCGCGTATGCCATTCCTGTAACTGAAGATTTTCCGGATACAAATATTTATAGCACTGAGCTGAAGCATCAGAATTTTGCTGGGTAACTCTAGGTAGATTACAAGTAATGGCACAATTAAATTGTTGAAATAGAAAATTAAAGTCAAAAAGCATTGCTCAGAAAAAATTCAAAAAATAATAAATAATAAACAGAACATTATCCATACGGGGAAAATATGTAGCAAAACATAAACAAGAGAAACTATACCGCTTCAGTAATGCATTGGGTGTGACTTTCCACTGTTTGACGACTAAAAATCTCCCCACAGTCAATGCAAGATAGCTAAAACAACATACAAAAGCAATTAGTTAACTTCAAGCCGTACATAAAACAATGGCACTCAAATCTAAGTAAAGGGAGAAATAAGCAAACAAAAAATAAAAAAAAATTGCAAACCTTATAAGCAGAACAAATTCGGAAATGGCCGGGCAATTTAGGTTTCTTAAGGTTATCTCCACAGTCTTCACACTGAAACCAAACCATCTTTTCCCCTCTCTCTCTCTCTCTCTTTCTCTCCTTCGTTATGTTATGCGATGGAGAGAAAGTTCTAGAAGCTTTGAGCAGCTATACGAAGTCTGCAACAATAAATTATCTTAACAAATTTAGGAAGTGAAAAGGGGTTTTAGGGTTTAGGGATTGAGCAAAAAACAAAGGTTGATTATGGTGTTAAATCGAAATGAACACAGCGGGCAGGGTGATGTAGTGGGCCGCTTTTTCTGTAAAAACTTATGGGCCCAAATATTACAGGCCCAAATTACTTTGGACCAAACTGAATCCATAACTTAGAGCCCAAAAGTTAGTTGGCTGATTGCAGGTCCAAATATTACAGGTCTAAATTCTTTTGAAGTTGTCGGATATGCAACAAAGTCCCACATTGATAGTTAAAAAGATTGGGAGCCTACACGTAAGATGTACGAATCTCTTAATGGTCTGAGGTCTTTTGGGGGAAAAACCATGCAGGCTCGGCACAAAGCGGACAATATTACACTATGTTAAGAGTATCTTTAAATTGATTTAGCCCCACAACTAGTATTATAGCCCTTGGGAGTCATCAGCCTGTTATTCCCGGTGTACCTTTGATCCGTTGAGCGAGAGCGCTTCCACACAGGCTCCCGGATCACTATGGCCGACTTTCGTCTCTGTTCGACCAGTCGGTCTCACAGTCAGGCAGGCTTATACCATTGTGCTCACGAGCAGAATCTTAGCTTGAGCCTACCTTCGCACACCTCCGTTACTCTTTAGGAGGCATCTGCCCCAAATAAACTACCCACCTCGCAATGTCCTGTCTCCCCCGAATGATCGGTGCGACAGTTATAGGCTCGGCAAGACGAGTATGATAATGGCTTAGTGATGATATCTTTGGACTGGTTTAACCCAACGGAAATATTTGGTTACTATTATATTTTCACGCATAATTAATAATTACATAACATATGGTATATGATAAAACATTTGGTTACTATTATGTTCTAGTACTTTTTTGAAATTTTATAAACTGATTATTGATTACATTTTCTCAATCCATGCTGTTAATCTTTCTCCATGTTGTGCAATCATTTGCAGGAAAAAAAAGGTTTTGTTGCTTCTAATTCTAAAGGGTAGTTTGGTAGGCTGTATTAAGTAAAATAATTCCTGTATAAAAATTTGATCTGTCTAATACAATATTTGGTTGCTCAATTCAATTTATGTATATCTAATACATGGATTACTTATACCTTATAGGAGGGCTTAGCTAATACTAAGAAAACCATGGACTTAGCTAATTTTTAATACAATAAACCAAACACTTGATAAAAAATAATCCAAGCACTACAATCCCTGCATTACTAATACCTGCATTACTATCCTTACATTACTAATCTCTGCATTACTTGTGTTCGTACCAAATGACGTGTCTTAAGTACAAAAGTATAAGATAAAGTCAACAGAAAATTAATATGAGGAGACAGACACAGTCAACTTGAAGCTATCACCAGATAAGCATAAGTTTTTTAAGATAAACATGTTTACAATGTGCTGTCACATAATAATATAGCACTATATCAAGTTCAGTTTCAAATATTAATATTTTGATAAACAAAGTTTATTTTAGAATATTTGACGTTTTAAAAAAAATAAAAACGTTTTTTTTAATCATTCAGCTTTCTTCCAACTCAAGTTCCTTGACAATTGTGTACAAATGGTGATCATTGATTCAAACAATTGGTAAAACCCGATAAAGAAAAAAAATTTAATCTTCAATATCTATGGTTTTTGTTTTTTCTCTATGTTTTTGTTTATTCCGTTCGTTTTACAAAATATTAAAAAATTAATCGAGTATATTTTATATGATGGAAATAATTTTTTTAGTAAATGTTTACTGATCCACGAGAAAATTATTGTCTAGAGTTTGTGTTAAAAATAATGCACGGATTAGTAATGTAGGTATTAGTAATGCAGGGATTGTAGTGTTGGAATTATTTTTTATCAAGTGTTTGGTTCATTGTATTAAAAATTAGTTTGTGTTTGGTTTAAAACTGTACAAAATCTTCTTTACAATTATACCCTTGAATATTCTTCTTTCTGTATATAAAGAAATTTAGGAAAAGGGTTTGAGGGGCGGTTTAATAATTTTAAGGTCTTATCCAGGTATAGTTAATGTAGGGATTAGTAATTCATTGGTTTCCTTGGTATTAGCTAAGCCCTTCTACGAGGTATAAGTAATTCATGTATTAGGTATGCATAAATTGAATTGAGCAACTAAACATTGTATTGGACGGATTAAATTTTTATACAGAGATTATTTTGCTTAGTACAGCCTACCAAACGAACCCTAAATCTCTTAAACTAGTATATACAAGTTAAATACATGAGTTTGAATATGATATAAAATAACAAAACACAAAAGAAAGAAATATTTGCTCAAGTTATATTAAACTCCTCACCTTCTACGAGGTACAAGTAATCCATGTATTAGGTATGCATAAATTGAATTGAGCAACCAAACATTATATTGGACGGATTAAATTTTTATACAAAGATTATTTTACTTAATACAGCCTACGAAACGACCCATAAATCTCTTAAACTAGTATATACGAGTTAAATACATGAGTTTGAATATAATATAAAATAATAAACACAAAAGAAAGAAATATTTGCTCAAGTTATATTAAACTCCTAACCTAATAATGGATCTTCCTTGAAATGCTGAAACAAATGATTGAATAGCCAACCATTGTTCTACCAAAAGAAGTATAAAATTATACTTATAAAATCAGAGATAGCTGTAATACCATAACTGGTTGGTGAAAGTGTACTTCGTGGGTACTTCCTCTCCAAAAGAAAGAAAGAAAGATGCATGTTTTGATTTGGATTTTGGATATGTACAGTTCAGCAATAAAATAGTATCTAAAAGGCTAAAACCCTGCAATAGAATGTTCAATTATCAAAAATATTACTATTTTTTTTGGTTTCTTAATCTGGTATCTTTATTGGAGCCTGATTAGATCGGGATCTATGTCGGAGAGTCTCACATTGGAAATATTCCATAATAAAGGTAACTTCATATCAAAAACGCAAACTCGAAAATTTTGATTAAAGATGAAGAAGTACTTATCATTACGTTGCAATTCATATTAGTTATATACTATCATATATCAGTGGCGGAGCCACATGCACTCAAGGGGTATCAACTGATACTCCTTCGTCGGAAAATTATATTGTGTAGTTAGATAATTTAAAAAAAAATATATGTATATATATTATGTATTGACACCTCTTAATTGGTTTGAAAACTACTCACGCAACGCATCCATTTCTTCACGGCTTATTAAATAATTAGATAATTCATTGCTGAAATTAAATATTGACTTGGGGGAATGCGTGTCCAGAATTATAGGGAGCATAAGCCAAATAATGATTTATCAATCACACAAACAAATCTCCTTTGGACCTTGAAATATTTTTTTGGTTTGATCTCCTCCCTACGTTTTAGAAATCCATTTTTTAAAATATTAATTTCTTCATGTTAGTATATTGATCAACATTAGCCTTCGAACCGAAAATAATATCACATAAATATAATATCACATAAAAATAATATCGTATATACTAGGCCTATATACGAACTCTAGGTTATAAACACATGGTGATGGTACGGGGTCGAACTCGAACCGCTTATATGGGGACAAATCGAGCTCTAGTTTATACGGTTGGTATCAATATAATTACTGTTCGGTAAACCGAGATCAAGATATCAAAGATCGAAGAGCGAGACCGAATAACATCGAAGCAGGAATATCGAGGTATCAAAGATCGAAGGTCGAGATCGAACAATATCGAATCAGAACTCGAAGCCATCGTACCCGAGATGAACCTATTGAGCTCGATTCCGAGAAATGCCTTAGAGTAAGTTATCAAATTTGAATGACGAAAGGACCGGAAATCCCGTGATAAGTAAGCATCTCGGCGGGAATCACGGCATCAATCAATAAGACCGTTAAATCAGCACATCAAGAGATATTTTACCTTGTAAACAGATTCTTGCCTTGTATAAAGATTATCCCCACGCTATATAAAGTGTCAATGTAATTATTCTAGGATATCACACAAAGCAATCATCAATACGAAAAAAAGGAGTCTGCTTCATTTTATACATTATTTTATTAACCTGATTTCGTTTATTTTTACTGTTCATCTTGGAGGAATTAGTCAAGGCTAGGATTATTCAAGGCTTATGGTTTGCGTTCCTTCTCCATTTATGTACTGATTTTAATTTTTATTATACTATTCGTTATTTGTGTCAAACTAAATCATGTATCCTTAAAACCACGTATAAATTCAATTGTTATCCGAAGCCAAGGGTAAACGGTGATTCTATTGAAATTGTAGTCGATTGTAATTTGTAATTGATTATTTCATTTTTATTTAACTTAATTAGTATGATCTTACTAGTACACATGCAAATGATAATAAGTAAGTTGTTTGTTGTCAAGCTAACCTAACCATTTTTGAGTAAGTTACTATAATAAAACATCCAGTTTGTGGACAAATTAGTGATTGAGTTGCGTGTTTACATAAAAAAACATGAAGATATCTATGAAATTACACTCAACAATTTCAAAACCACAAAGTAATGTTAATGAAAACTTATTAAAATAATAAACATATGGACATTAATCCCTAGCGTAATCAAATTAACAAACTAAAGATTCATGATAGAGTAAGATAAGTATAATTTGTTTAAAAGAAACATTAGAGCCTTAACTAAATGACAAAATGAAAGTGAATGATTGTAGTGGAAATCGAAATAGAAAAATCATGTGAGAGAGGAAGACTTATATAAAGCTAATTAAAAGTAACACTAATCAATCAATAAGGGTTGTGGTGGAATACGTAATAACTACTCATTTATCTGTAACCAGAAATTTTATATTCGAGCCTTTACTATGGAGCGACATATATTAGAAAGCGTTTTATTTTTAATGTGAGACTTTTCAATACAAATAAATTTAATAGGGCTCTAATGCAACATCGAATAAGAAACTACAACAACAACAATAACGATCCAGTAAAATTCCACAAGTGGAGTTTGAAAAATATAGTATGGACCCAGTGTTGAGTTGTCCCACATCGGTGTAATTTGAGGTCTTTGGTCTCCTTATATGGTCTTGGGCAATCCTCATCTGATAAGCTAGCTTTTGGGGTTGAGTTAGGCCTGAGGTCTATTTATCATGGTATCAGAGCCAGGCCCATCTCAATTATTGTTACCGATGTTGGGCCCCCATTTATGTTGTCCAGGGCGTGAGGGGGTGTGTTGAGTTGTCCCACATCGGTGTAATTTGAGGTCTTTGGTCTCCTTATATGGTTTTGGGCAATTCTCATCTCATAAGCTAGTTTTTGGGGTTGAGTTAGGCCTGAGGTCTATTTATCACCCAGACCTTATCTCCGTCTGACGAGATAGAAACTATTTTTGACAGACTCTCGGTTCGAATAAGAAATTAAAGAACAAAAGGGGACCCCTAAGTAGTCCCCATTGCCACCGTCCACATGCTGAAAGCTTAGCTGTTGGAGAAATTTAGAGGACACTTCCCAAAGGCAGAGGAAATAGAAAAGGGATAATTGTCATTTTCCTTGCTGTTCTTATACTTCCCTCAATCCCTCCTAATTTTATGTTTTAAACTTTAAAGAAAGAATAAGAGAGACCCTACTTCAAGTCTTTTCTTCCCCGGCCTCCGCACCTCCCTTTTCTCGTTAAGAGAGACCCTACTTCTTGTTGTTGCAATAGAAACATTACCTTTCATCATAATTAAGACTTTTAATAGGGTCCCATATTAATTAAGACTTTTGGGTCATTTTTCACATGTGATAAGACTAATAATCTCGGAATAAAGTTTAGTTTGGGATTAATTTTATTTTATATTTGGTTTAGGATATGTTAATCCTGGAATAACTTTTACAGGGGTCGTTTGTGTATAGGCCAAAATCTGCCCTAAGAATATTTAGCATAATACGACATTAAGGAGAGAGTTGGTCGAGGTCATCCAGGAAGCAGCAAAATCATTGGTCGAAATGTCGACATGAGCTGTAGTCGAGATGTCGACAAGAGCCGTAATCGAGATGTCAACAAAGGTCGAGGTCGAGGTCGAATTTTGATTATATGTGTTGTAACGGCTAGTTTGTTAGGATGAGATATTAAAAGGAAATATTCTAGTGCACTTGTACTATTAGGGTTTCTTAGAAAAATGCCCTATATATATATATATATATAGAAAGAAGAGACAATGATACGAGCATGTAATATTCAATTGATAAGAACACTTTTTCAGAAGAAGATTCTCTCCCTCTTATAAAAATACAAAGATTGCCTTTTGATAAAGATTCTTACTCATATTATTCCACATCTTTCCACCAGATCCGAGGATCATTCGAACAAATCTTGGATTTTCCTGTCACTCATCATTGTCAGGACAAATATTCGTCCAATCCATCCATTATTAGGTGAATCATTCTCCTTATGCACTTAAATATCATTTATTACTATTTATTGCTAGTTTCACCTTCATAATTGCTCATGCTTTAAGAATATTTTGCACTTATTGTCATCAATCATTTACGGGATCTGTCTCCACCTTCCGCACGTTTTTAAGATTTGCATCTAGAGTTATTATTCTTAACTAGATTTAACCCATCATTATTGTATAAATTTAATAGTTTAGCCGAAAGTTATACTTTTTGGTCAAACAGTTTGGTATATGAGATAAGAATAATAATCCCAGGATAAAATTTGAGATTAATCTTATCCCATGTATGGTTTGGAGTATTAGTTAATTCCGGGATAACTTTTACACGAAAATGGTGGGATTAGTTATCCCATATAGAAGGTGGGATAACTAATCTCATGGAATATTCTATCCCATGAGATATCCCACGATTGTACCAAACGACCCCTTCGTTTGGCTGGGAAACAAGTTATCCCATGATTAGTTATATCATATGATTACTTATTCCACCCCCCATAAGGATAAAAAAAAAACACTACAATTTCATCATTCAAATTTGATAACTTACCCTAGGGCATTTCCCGAAATCGAGCTCAATAGGTTCATCTCGGGTACCATGGCTTCGAGTTCTGATTCGATGTTGTTCGATCTCGACCTTCGATCTTTGATACTTCGATATTCCTGCTTCGATGTTATTTGGTCTCGCTCTTCGATCTTTGATATCTTGATCTCGGTTTACCGAACAGTAATTATGATTGATACCAACCGTATAAACTAGAGCCCGATTCGTCCCCATGTAGGCGGTCCGAGTTCGACCCCAAACAGGACTCTTTCTCGTATCCTACGTGAATGTGAGATGCTTCGTACCTCGGACTGCTTCTTTTCCTGGCTTTTGAATGACGTCTAAAAATAAGTATAACATGACCATATGATTTTGTACATTCCACGACTGTTTCATAATATTTTCTCTTTTCAATTGCCAATTTTTCCTTCGTGCGCATGATTTTCAGGATGAACAACTGTTATGCACGAGGCCACATGCATTTTATTAATATATGCATGCAAAAAATGGAACCAGGTAACATCTTTGAACTAGTGTAGTACTTTAATTTATTTTTTCTTTCAAATCTTTTAAGTACACTTTATAAAGGTAAAAATTCTGGTTTTTCAAATATGGTGGAAATACTTTATTAAGGAAAACGCCGAAAAATGTGCATGAACATTGCTGCACTAACTCGAAAAGGTGGAATTGTAAAAATTATATCTATAAAAAGCAAAAGTGCAAATCTTTAAAGGGAAAAAAAAGTATTTTGGCAGTTCTTTGATGAGCTGCATATCTATACAGCATTAAAAGCAGAATTAAATGTTAATATTATTTGTTATAATAATTAACAAGAGTCGTCGCATCAGTTAGAACAATTTTTTGGGATCGTTTGGTACGAACACAAGTAATGTAGGGATTAGTAATGCAGAGATTGTAGTGTTGTAATTATTTTTTATCAAGTGTTTGGTTTATTGTATTAAAAATTAGCTATACAATGTATAATCTAAGCTTGTGTTTGGTTTAAAACTCCTTCCAATATTTGATTTAGCATAAGTTTAAAAAATAAAAAAAGACTTTTGATATATAAGAAGACTTTTGGCATTACAAAGTATCAAAATTGCACATACTACCAATAATTAAATAAAGAGTGGTGAGAGTTTCACACAGTCAGGTTTATTTTCTCTCGTACAAAATGAATAAACTTTTATATCAAGTGAGTTTAAACAAATAACAACAACAACAATAAATTCAGCATAATTCTACGAATGTGATCAGAAAAGAGTAGTATGTACACAGACTGTATCCCTACCTTGTAAAAGTAAATAGTGTTTTCAATAGACCTTAACTTGACTCAAGTACAAAAGAATAACAAACAATAACAATAAGCATTAACAACACTAAAATAAGATGCATAATAAGAAAAATATTACTCTTTTCAGGACAAATTAAAATGGAAAATGTGTCTCACGTAAAATAGGACCAAAGGATTATATTATATGATCTAAGAAATTCAGCGTAATCCTATGAGTGTGGTCAGAAGAGGGTATTGCGTACACAAACTGTATTTCTACCTTGTGAAGGTAAATAGTATTTCGATATACCTTAGCTTGACTCAAGGACAAAAGAATAACAAACAATAACAACAAGCAATAACAATATTAAAATAAAATGATATAATAAGAAAAATATTACTCTTTTCAGGACAAATTAAAATGGAAAATGTGTCTCACGTAAAATAGGCCAAAGGATTATATTATATGATCTACCATGAAATGGATTTGGAAAGGTTCATACAGCTAGAATAGTTGAAAAAAGATCTAGGATGCATGGTATGATAAAAGGAAGAACTATATATATGGCAAACATTTTACTGAAAGTGTAATGAGCTGGGCCAGTGGTTGAAATATGAAGGGCAAAAATCAGTTTTAGCTCATAGTCATAATTATTTATATGTATTCAATAGCTGTAAAAATATATAAAATTTATATATTCTTTGTATACATACAAAAATATATGTATATAAACGATATCTCTTTATATTCTTCGTGATATTGACCATATTTCTGATCCCTATGTACATTTTAGTGGGTTGGTCTGCTATGCGAAATCATGGGAAAGAGTATATTACAGCAAGCAATACTCGACGGTATAAGCGCATGCGTCTCATCGTCTTGGGAGCACTCGTAGTTATTTGAGTTGTTGCGTTAGGGCAATACAACTACGAGAATCAGTCGTCCTAACGCTACTGTCAAACCTACTTACGTTGTCCTTATTACCACTCGTCGGGTAGTTATTTCGTAACACCACTAGTCGTTACAGCACTAGTCCTTTTTGTTCGACTTTAGAGGGTCTCACGAGTCGTCGCTAGCGTCATCGATTGTTTTGAACACAGATCGATCACACTACTGATTGTTCGAAACATTATATATATACATTTTTTTTTTCCAATTATTATTTTTAGAGTAACTATATAATATTATTTTTTCGCAGTATAAAGTGATGGGTAAAAGTGAAGAGGGGACCAAAAGGGATGTCCTTTTCTTCATTATTTAGACAAAGTTCGAGCAGATCAATTACTTGATTTAAAGGTGTCCTTTGTTATTTTTCGTGTTAAAAAGTATTGGAACTTCAATCATTATAGCCACGCTCCATTCTCAAATTACTCTTGACCTGAACTGTCTATTTCTGTTTATTCACTGTAATAAGAGTACCACATACGTATTCCTCCGGGGAATAAGGGCTTCCACTGACCAATTGTTTGCCATCTGGGGTTTCTTGTTTTTAAAAAACATATTGGTGGAGCTAACTGATCCCGGAGGGGCGGATTTAGAGGGCGGAAGGGGTTCGCTCGAATTCTTTTTGCGGAAAAATATAACGTATAGAGAAGGCAAAATTTGTTTTATATTTTATATAACATATTTTGAATCACCTAAAACATAGTTCAAAAGCATAGCTTATGGTTAATGGGGTTTAAAATTTTTGTGAGGTTATTAATTCAATTCCCATCGATCATAGTTTTTTTAAAATTTTTTTAACCTTTTCTTATTTGAATCTCCTTAGTGGAAATCCTACCTCCGCCATTAATCATCCCACTAATTAAATTCGTGTTGCATTGGACTCAGTTAGAGGGGAGATTTCTCTTATCAAAATCTCAAGATCTCTCGTTAAAGGCAGAAGGATTTTATTCATTTCATCTGTAGCGTAACAAAAAATTTAATACTAATTATCATGCTTGAGATTTGAACCTGCATTTCTTTGATATTATATTAAGGGGATTCAAAATTATACATGCGTAAAATTTTAATTTTTGTCATATTAACACTAATTTTTCAGATGAAGAAAATTCAATTGAATTTTTTTTTTTGTATGTAGCTCTGCCCTGCATCCTACAACATGTCTTGATGGTGCATCTGGCTTTTCTTCTTCCTTATATATGACAAAGTATTAGAAGTTGGGAAATAGTAAATAAGAAAAAATTTATGAATAATATTTGAGCAAAAGTTAAGTTTTTTTTTTTTTTTTTTTTTCTTTTGCTAGAATTTAGTTTAGTGTAGATTACAAGGGACATTAGGTAGAGGCTGCATGCTTAAACAGATTATCAGGTAACCTACCGAAGCTTTAAAGTTTAAACCAACAACCTTTCAACAAAGGACATATGGAATGGTCATTTTCTTTCCTTCTTTTCGAAATGAAATGATATGATTAGACCCCTTGGCGTCGGGGCGGCTCAAGCGCATGTGTAACTTAAAGTCAGTATAATATGAAGCATAATTTTTTAAAAGAAAGTTATGATATATATTTTTATTTGAAGTTCATTTTTCTAGCTTTTTGAGAAGCAAAATTGTTAATAACTTTTTTATAGTCGATTTCCTTTATAATTCCTTTTCAATTGATAATATAACCAACTATTTAATCTTTCATGAAACGTTATTGATGATAGATATTATCAATGGAGTAAAATTATAAAAAACTTCTTTTTTTTGAGGTATTTGTTATAGAAAAACTCTAGTTTATATTATAAGTACCAAATATTTTTTTTTAAATACTTATGAACCTATTATTGCTAAAAAATGGAGCCCCAAATTTGGGGGCCTAATAAGGCACTAGCTTTACTTGTCATAAGGTTAGAGCCAGCCTTGCTTAGCACAATCGCTCTATCAAATATTTTGTTTACTACAACAATAATAACAATAAGCTCAATTAATTTTATAACTGGAATTTAAGAAGAATAATATATACACAGACCAAACCTTTACCTTAAAAATATAGAAAAGTTGTTTGATCCTCCGAAAATATTTTATTTAATGATTTGCAAAAATGTAATGAAGATGAAACTACCAATTATATAAACTTTATTATGATAGACAATGTACTCGCACTACAAAAATTTATGTTCATCATGGTTCAAAATTGCGTAATTCGAGTAAAAATATAGCAAAGTGCTATAACTTTTATGTTAAATATTTATTATGAAAATGATAGTGTTCGAATCAGTTTACAAATACCTTTGCAATTTAGGTATATTTAACTACAATCTCCCGCCAATACAGAAAAAGAAAAAAAAGAATATCTAGTTTGCATTGCATTTATAAATAATATTACTACTTAGAGAATACAACTCAAATTCATAATTTTTGTTGCATTATTTTATTTAAATTATCCAAAACTTAGCTAGTATTTGTTTTTAGAAAAACAAATAATTATTAATAAATATATTTAATTAAGCCAAAACATTAATCTATAAATTCTATCATCAATCATCATTAATGAAGGCCACCCTCTCCCTCCCAAAAAGCTTTTAAAGCCTTCTCTTCTGCCCATCTAAACCAAAAAATAAAAACCATGGAACTCGATGGAGACTCTCCACCTTACTGGTCCCAACCCCCCACCACCACACTCCTCCGTCAACGCCGCCGACAACCACCCTCTCCTCCTATTATCAACCCCGTTATTCTTATTCTACTTCTACCCATTCTTACAATTCTCATCTTGTTCTTTCTGGTTCCTCCTTTCCTTTCACACACTACTCAAATTCTTCGGCCTAATTCTGTGAAAAAAGGATGGGATTCGTTTAATATCTTGCTTGTTGTTTTTGCTATTCTTTGCGGTGTTTTTGCGCGCAAAAATGATGACAATTCAGCTGATAACAGTGGTACTATTTCTGCCAATCAAAGAAATAGAATTGTTTCAACAAGTGAGACTTCAGCTGATGATACGCAGCAGTCGATTTCTAATGATCAATGGTTTGAGCATAGTGTTGAGAAAGCTTACAATTTTGCTCCAATTGGTTTGCCGGAAACTGGTGTTAACCGGTTAAGGAGAAGCAGCAGCTCGTATCCTGATCTGAGACAAGTGCCGCAATGGGAAACCGGGGAGAACCAGTCCAGGTTTTTTGATGATTTTGGAGTGAATTTATACCGTTCTACGGCAGCGCCGGAGTATGAAAGTCGCCGTCCACGGCGGAGCGAGAGGCAGAGGGAAGAATCTGATATTAAGGTGATTCCTGTGGATACATTTGAAACTCGATCATTTCCACCTGAACAGAGTCCGTCGCCAGAAAAATCTCTGCTGCCGCCATCGAAGCCACCACCGGCAAATTTGAAACGGAGAAGATCATTTCATAGTGTTCCGCGCAAGGACAAGGTTCAAATGCAGAGTAATGAAGCTGGAGTTGAGCTCAACGAAAAACAAGAGCCTTCACCACCGCCGTCACCGCCGCCGCTAACCGAGCAGCCATCACCTCCGGTGGAAAAGCCTCAAAAGCTTCAGCGGAGAAAGAGTGGTACAAAGGAATTAGCCACAGCTATTGCCTCATTGTACAATCAGAGTAAGAAGAAAAAGAAGAGAACAAAGAAGAGAGATATTTTTGAGAGCGTCTCCGATTCTCCGCCATCTGCAGAACCAGTCCTGCCACCACCAACACCGCCACCGCCGCCGCCTCCACCACCGCCGCCGCCGTCTAAGGTTTTCCAAAACCTTTTCAAGAAAAATAGGAAAAGTAAACGTGTACATTCCGATCCTCCCACTGCAGCAACAACAGCACCACCTCCTCCACCTCCGCCGCCGCCTCCAAATTCAATTTTCAACAATTTGTTCAAAACCGGCAGCAAAAGCAAACGATTTCAACAAATATCATCATCATCAACTCCTCCGCCGCCGCCTCCGCCGCCGCCGCCACCTTCTTCAATTCTCAACAATTTGTTCAAACACGGAACCAAAAGCAGGCGATTCAAATCATCAACTCCTCCACCTCCTCCTCCTCCTCCGCCACAAACACACGTGTCATCAAGGCGGAGAAAAACTTCAACACATTCTCAACCACCAATGCAACAACCGGAACCTCCACGTCGACGTTCATCATATTCTAGCAAACCTCCATTGCCGACAAGACCAGTCACCAGTTACTATGACGATAACTTGAACAATGGCTCACAATCGCCGTTAATACCAATGCCGCCTCCGCCTCCGCCTCCGCTATTCAAAATGCGGGAGATGAAGTTCGTTCCTTCCAGTGATTTTTTCAGGATACGGAGCGAGCACAGCTCTCGCTGTAGCTCGCCGGAAATTGAAGAAGTTGACGTTGATAATGTGTCCGTTAGATCGTCCTCTGAGGCAATGGACGGTGAAGATTTAACCGGGCCGTCGGTTACTTGCCCGAGCCCGGATGTGAACGCTAAAGCGGACTCTTTCATTGCCCGGCTACGAGATGAGTGGCGATTAGAGAAAATGAATTCATATCGTGAAAAGAGAAACTTGGGCTGAGGCCCCAGGCCCAGGCCCAGGCCCAATGTGAAGATTCTTAGCTATGGCTCGTCCTTTTTTTTCCTTTACCAATAATTACTTTATATTTATACAAACTAATTAAAATTAGTTACATAATAGTAGAGTATATAGAGATTTTATAGAGGTAAATACGATTTGGGAGTTGGCTCTGGTTGTTTTTTGTTTTCAATTAGAGCCTTGTAAACATAGAGAAGGATGTGATTTTTTTAAAAAGAAATTGGAATTGATTGTTTGCGACGAAATGATTTTTAAAATTACGCTATTGCGGGAATTGTTTTTGAATAAATTAGTGGTATTATACGAGTAGGGTTCTACTTGCGTGGAGAGAACACCGCTTTATTTTTAACGGGAAACACGGTTATTGCCATCAGAAGACTTTGGTTGGCTAAGGAGAAAGGGAGTTTGTTGGCATACCATTTCTGGACGTGGGAAAGAGTCCATAGAATGCTATGCCTTGGTAGCACCAAAGCCAACTAGCAGAGCCGATTGGGGGATCGGTGAGATGCCTAAGAGATAGGAGCGGAGGCAATCAGAAAGGCTTTTTAGGAATGAGGCCCCCTCCCTCCTATGTTGTAAAAGGGAAGTGCAGATCTTTATTTTTCTGCGACACTCTTCCGACTTGATGCCGCCCCTGAATTCACAAGTACCGACTTGATTACCCCCTAAGATAAGAGGAGGATATAGAAGCAGATTTAATTGCAGGTAGGAGCGAGTCTACCCTATAAAGCGGCTTCTCGCTTATCCCCATTTTCAAATGAGGAGATCCGACGTTAAGTGTAGAAATTGCTGTTAAAGAGACCGGAGAGTCTCAGTCCGTGTTCAACGCCTGCTTGACTAGCTCAAAAGGAAGCAGCTGGAGTGTTTCTATCAAATTACTATTACATTCTAAAATTTATTTTTCAAACATAGTTACTATTGCAAAAGACTGGTTTTCGAGGTTATGTTTTAAATGTGCCTTTCAAAGATTTTTTAAAGGAATTCTTTGCACTCAGAAACACATGTTTTTTTGTTTGAAAAGGTTACAACTATCCAAATACATTTTTGATTCCACAAAAAAAAATAAAAAAATAAAAAAATAAAAAAAAGTTCCAATCAAAATTTTCTGAAATGGCTACTAGAAATTTTTCTAATTCCTACAAAGAAATCTTTGGAAAAACATGCTTATTTAAGTTTTATAAAAAGTAATAAACTGCATTGCTGATATTGATCCCAAAAAAAAGACGGTAAATACAACTAGGTTGTGAACAGCCAACCACCGTACTGTATTAAAAGAAAAGTTGTTATTCCACTCATAAAACACTCAAAAAGCACTAAAGGCAACATATTTTTTGCATAAATATTTTCACTAAAATTGTCCAAACAATTAATAAATGAATTGACATGAACTCTGCAATTATAATTGTCATTTATGCTCTCTGTTCTGCTATGAGTACTTGACCAACGCAACGACAACAGAGAATTTTGTTGGTATTAACTACTCTATTGGCTTTAATAAAAGTGATAAATATTCATCTTTATTGGAACTAGTCAAACTAATTAGGTTTCAATAATGTACAAACCCAACCAATTAATGAATCTAAAAGCAACATTTCAACAAATATATTCATCAACATGCACCAAATGAGGTGATGTAGTCCTTTTAACATATTCGAATCGACTCTTGAAGCATTCAAGTTATTAGCATTACATTTTGAAAATTCTAACTTATTTTTCCTGAGCCGACAGGACACGGACTCTCTATCTTCATAAGATAAAGTTAAGGTATGCGTACAGACTATTCTTTCAAATCCCATTTGTGACTAATTATACTGGACTTAGGGGTCATTTGGTACGAACACAAGTAATGCAGGTATTAGTATTACAGGGATTGTAGTGCTGAGATTATTTTTGATCAAGTGTTTGGTTCATTATATTAAAAATTAGCTTGTGTTTGGTTTAAAACTGTACAAAATCTTCTTTATAATTATACCCTTGAATATTCTTCTTTCTGTATATAAAGAAATTTATGAAAAGGGTTTGAGGGGCGGTTTAGTAATTTTAGGGTCTTATCCAGATATAGTTAAATCTGGTATAAGTAATCCCTTGGTTTTCTTGGTATTAACTAAGCCCTCCTATGAGGTATAAGTAATCCATATATTAGGTATACATAAATTGAATTGAGCAACCAAATATTATATTGAATGAATTAAATTTTTATACATAAATTATTTTACTTAGTACAATCTACCAAATGACCCATTATTGTTGTCATTTTAAAAAATCAATGCGATAGACAATTTTTAATATATAGTGGACATGCAACATTAATCGTAAACCAATATGTCCAAATCCATCCGACTTTAAAAGAGAAGCAGATGACGAAATTTAAGTAGAGCCATATATACTTTAAAAAAGTCTCCATTTATGTATTCGTATCTACTTTGAAGTGTTTTCTAACAACAGTCACAGCCCTCATTGGATAGCGAAAGTGATAAAGTTGAAGAAGAGATCATAAAATAAAACAAAAGAGGCCTTCCGTGCTCAGTTAGTTTCAGCAGAAACTCAACTGATGGAAGTAAAAGGGAGAATCGAGGCTCTAACTAAGAGCACCGACGTACTCCAATCTCAAGTCAGCGTGATCACCTCGGATCGAGATGTTTTGGCCAACGAGCTGTACATGGCGAAATCGGAGGCTGCTGCAGCCAAAGTTGAGGCCGATGAGCTGGTGGCCCAGTACAAGGCCGACGCCGAAGTTGCTCAAGATCAATCAAAAAATTTGGTTGATCACATGAAGTGGCAAACTCGCCTGTCCGTCCTCAAGGAGATACATGTTCGGGGCTTCGATCTATCGGCCAAGATCGAAGATGCCAAAAGGATCGAGGCCGAAGCCAGAAAGCAAGCCTTTCCGGAGGAAGATGACTCTGAGCACTCGGAATGAAGCGCATTCTCTTATCTTTTTTGATATTATGTAATGATGTCCCCATCTTTGTAATCATATTTTGTATATATATAAAAGCCCTTTTTCCTTCCTTCCTTTATTTCTGACTTGGTTTAATTCTTTCCCTTAGAACCGAGAGTTTGCCTCGGTAAATTTTCTGTCCCTTGAACTCAATTTGGACCTGGTCAGTTCTGGGATCTGCCTTAGTCGGTTTTACTTTCATTCGAATAGCTCGGTATGTCCTTAGCCTTTTAAGAATCGAGGTTGGCCGTAGTAGGTTTTATTCCCCCTTCGAGTTTCATTAACTCGATATAGCCTTAGCCTTTTAAGGGTCGGAGTTTGCCTTAGTAGGTCTTATTCCCCTTCGAGTTTCATTAACTCGATATGGCCTTAGCCTTTTAAGAATCGAGGCTGGCCTTAGTAGGTCTTATTACCCTTCGAATAAATTTGATTTTCGGATGAGTCCCCAACTGAGGCAGAATTTAATTGAACAAAGAAAATCAAAACGGCGCTTGGGCTTGGAGGCAGGATATAAATTGGTGCAAGAGATCTTTATTCTTGTTCACGGATTTGTACAGTTTATTTCGGGGATAGATCAATCTATTTGGGTACGGTTCCTTTGACCGTTTGACCCTTACATCGATTCCTAATGATCTTTGATTTTAGGAATGTTTTCCCAAATTAAAGTAGCCAAGCAGCCTTCCGATATTTGAGGTCGATCTATGATTAGCACCGAGTATTGTTGTCATCGATCTATGATCGGTCTTCAAATCTAAGTTAGCACGATTTACTGGTTGCCTAGTTAAAAACCTTGCCGTATGGGACAAAACCGGTCTAAGAAAAAAAGAGTACAATGCGAGCTTTCAGTCCTAACATCCCGTACTTTCCGATTCAAGGCTACTTTATTTGATACCTGCGAATGTTAGTTTGTCGATGTAGCGTAAAAACAAGTAAAAATGAGGAACGAAGGATCGTACCTTAACAATGGTATCGTTTCAAGTGATTTATGTTCCAGTTGTTTGGTAGTTGTTTGCCGTCCATCGTTCCAAGCTTGTATGATCCTTTTCCGGTGATCTTTATGATGGAGTTAGGTCCTTCCCAGTTTGGTCCCAATTTCCCTTCTTTTGGGTTTCGCGTGTTGGGTTATGACCTTCCTGAGTACTAAATCTCCGATGTTGAAATGTCGAAGATGGGTTCTCCTGTTGTAGTATCTTTCGATCTTTTGTTTTTGAGCGGCCAATCGAACGAGGGCAGCTTCCCTTCTTTCATCCTATAGTTCCAGATTCGTATTCATAGCCTCGTGGTTCCATTCTTTGGTCGCATAGCGGAATCTGACACTTGGTTCACCGACTTCGACCGGTATCAAAGCTTCAGCACCGTACACCAGGAAAAAGGGAGTGGCTCCGGTGCTAGATTTTTCGGTCGTACGATACGCCCACAGGACTTCAGGAAATATTTCTTTCCATTTCCCCTTCGCATCGGTTAACCTCTTTTTGAGATTTCGAAGTATTGTTTTATTGGTAGATTCGGCTTGTCCATTCTCGCTAGGGTGGTAGGTCGTTGATACGATTTTTTTGATCCTGTTATCTTCGAGGACTTTTGTCAATTTGCTGCTGACGAACTGTTTTCCGTTGTTGATGGCATCCCAAACCGACATATGATGTGATCTCAAATGAACTCGATTACTTCTTTTTCCCTAACCTTCTCATATGCCTGCGCTTCCACCTATTTGGAGAAATAATCAGTCATAAAAAAGAATGAATTGAGCCTTACCTGGTGTGTAGGGAAGAGGGCTAACGATGTCCATTCCCCATTTCATGAACGGCCATGGTGATAAGACCGAGTGCAACGTTTCCCCCGGCTGATGGATCATTGATACATGCCTTTGACATTCGTTACATTTGCGAACGAACTACTTCGCGTCCTTTTCCATGTCAATCCAAAAATAACCGGCTTTGATTATTTTTCGGATTAGGGGTTCGGCACTGGAGTGGTTCCCACAAGTGCCTTCGTGGATTTCTCTTAGAATGTATTTAGTGTCACCCGGTCCCAGACATATTGCAAGGGGGCCGTTGAACGTTCTTCTAAATAGAGTTCCATCATCGGCCAAGCAAAATCGAGCTGCCTTTGTACGCAAGGCTCTTGATTCTTTTGGATCTGAGGGGAGTTTTTCGGAGCGGAGGTATTCTATGTATTTGTTCCTCCAATCCCAGGTTAGACTCATCGTATTGATTTCCACGTGACCTTCTTCCACTACCGACCTCATGAGTTGTACGACTCTTTCGGATTCAATCTCATCATCTTCGACCGATGATCCCAAACTGGCGAGGGCATCAGGTTCACTGTTTTGTTCTCGAGGTATGTGTTGTAAGGGCCATTCTTTGAACCTGTGCAGTGTAACTTGTAGTTTGTCTAAATATCTTTGCATCCGTCCTTCTCTAACCTCAAAAGTTCTGTTGACTTGATTTACCACAAGAAGAGAGTCGCACTTAGCTTCGATTATTTCCGCTCCCAGGCTTTTGGTTAGTTCTAAACCTGCAATCATGGCCTCATATTCTGCTTCATTATTAGTTAACTTTACAGTCTTGATAGACTGTCGAATCGTGTTACCGGTTGGGGGCTTTAGCACGATACCAAGCCCCGATCCATTCGCGTTCGAGGCACCATATGTGAATAGGGTCCACACTCTCGAAGGAGTCCCCGATTCGGCCAGTAGCTCTCTTTCGACATCGGGTATTAGGGATGGTGTAAAATCGGCAACGAAATCTGCCAACACCTGAGATTTGATGGCAGTTCGGGGTCGATATTCGATATTATAACCACTTACTTCGATAGCCCATTTGGCCATTCGGCCGGAGAGCTCGGGCTTATGCATTATGCTTCTTAACGGGTAAGTCGTTACAACGCATATGGGATGACACTGGAAATAAGACTTCAGTATTCTAGAGGCACTCAACGGAGCGAGTGCCAGTTTTTCCGGGTGAGGGTACCTAGTTTCAGCCTCGCCTAAGGTTCTGCTAACGTAATAAATTGGAAATTGCGTACCTTGCTCTTCTCGAACTAGAACTCCACTTACTGCCACCTCCGAGACCGCAAGGTAAAGGTACAGCTGTTCACCTATCTTCGGTGTATGTAGTAAGGGCGGGCTAGACAGATATCTTTTGAGCTCTTCTACGGCGTGTTGGCATTTTGGTGTCCATGAGAAGTTGTTCTTCTTTTTCAATTGATTGAAAAATCGATGGCTTTTATCGGATGATCTTGAAATAAATCGTCCCAGAGCGGCTATACGGCCTGTCAGCTTTTGTACAGCCTTCATGTTATCTATAACTGTGATGTCCTCGATAGCATTGATCTTTTCGGGGTTGATTTCTATTCCTCTATTCGAGACTATGAAACCGAGGAACTTGCCCGAGCCCACACCAAAAGCGCATTTTTCCGGGTTCAACTTGATGTTGTATTACTTCTACTCGCAGGGACTTAACTAACATATCGTCAATATAAACTTCCATCATTTTTCCTAGTTGTTTTTCAAACATTCGGTTTACTAGGCGTTGGTAAGTGGCTCCTGCATTTTTTAACTCAAATGGCATCACGTTGTAACAGTATGTGCCATACTTAGTGATGAAGGATGTTTTTTCTTGATCAGCTGGGTCTATTCGTATTTGGTTATATCCGTAGTAAGCATCGAGAAAACTAAGGGTCTCATGGCCAGCGGTAGCATCGATCATGCGATCGATGTTGGGTAAAGGGAAAGAATCTTTTGGGCATGCCTTATTTAGATCCTTATAATCTACACACATTCTTAGTTTATTCCTTTTTTTAGGGACTACTACTACATTTGCTAACCATTCAGGGTATTTAACCTCCCGAATGGACCCTATCTTTAGAATTTTAGTTACCTCATCCTTGATGAATGTGTGTTTATCTCGGAGGCCTCTTTTTTTGCTAGACCGGCCGGAATTTTTGATCCAGGATCAGCTTGTGAGTTGTTATCTCCGGTGGTATACCTGTTATATCAAGGTGGGACCAAGCGAAGCAATCTTCGTTAGTTGTAAGAAATTGAATAAATTTGTCCTGGGCTTGGAGCTTAGGCCCGAGCCCAGATATACCTTTCGTTCGGGCAAGTCTTCTCGGAGCAAGACTTGCTCGAGTTCCTCAATCGTCGATTTGGTAGCATCGGACTCATCGGGACTGACGAAAGATCTGAGGATTCCGTAATCGTCATCCTCGACGTATGTTTGTTTGTCTACTCTTGTCGAGGATGATGTCTGTGATTGCTATTTTATCCTGTTCTCGACCCTTTGTGAAGGGACTGTTGGTATTGGCATCATTTCTTCACGGCGAACATTTCTTTCGCAGCCGGTTGTTCACCGTAGACCGTTGTAATTCCATCGGGTGATGGTAATTTCAGTACTTGATGCAGCGTCGAAGGTACGTCTCTCATGTCGTGAATCCATGGTCTCCCAAATAGAGCGTTGTACCTCATGTCCCCATCTATTACGCAAAACTTCGTTTCCCGAATGGTTCCGGCGGTGTTTATCGGCAAGGTTATTTCGCCCTTGGTTGTTTCACATGCCAGTTGAAACCATTGAGTACTCGAACTGTAGGGATAATCGATCCGTCAGGTCGAGTTGTTCTAAGACCCATGATCGGATTATATTGGCCGAACTGCCCGGGTCGACCAATAGGCGTTTCACTTTAATTCTGTGTATAAGCATAGATATCACTAGCACATCATTGTGAGGTTGCATAATCCCTTTCGCATCTTCCTCACTAAAATGTAATATCCCCTCCATTGTGTAATCTCGAGTGCGTTTTTCCCTGGTGATGTATATCTTGGTGCGCTTCAGCATCGGACCTTGAGGGGCATCTATTCCGCCGATAATCATGTTAATCGTGTGTTCTGGCTCTTCTTGATTTGCCTGTCTATTTCTGCTTCCAAAATGGTTCTTCGCTCTGTCACTTAAGAATTCTGGAAGGTGTCCGTTTTCCAGCAACCTTGCTACCTCTTCTCTCAATTGTCAGCAATCTTCAGTTCTATGTCCCTGAGTACCGTGATATTTGCATATCAGATATGGATCCCTTTGGGTTGGATCCGATTGTAACGGTCGAGGCCACTTAGTATCCTTGATGCGACCGATCGCTGATACGAGAGTAGCCGCATCAACATTGAAATTGTATTCCAATAACCGTGGTGCTTCTTGATGACCGGTGGTTCTCTCGAAGTTGCCTTTAATTATGGGCCTTCTATTATTCCAACCTTGATCATTTCTCCTATCGTGTCTGGGGAGTTTTACCGTGCTGTAGTGGTTTTTCTATCCCCATGATATGGCCGATGTCGATCTCTATTCAGTCTCGGTTCACGATAAATCTCTCTTTTGAACTCTATCATGAGTTCTGACGGGATAGATGGATCCCGAAGGGGATCCAAGTTGATCATCTTCGACTCTGATTTTCGATTGGTATCGTTTATGTACATCGGCCCATGTGACGACAGGATATTCTATAAAGTTTTGCTTGAGTTGTTGTGAAGCCATCGAGCTTCGAGCGTTGAACCCCTAGGTGAAGGCCTGAACAACCCAATCGTCAGTGACCGGTGGCAGGTCCATCTGCTCCATCTGAAAACGAGATACGAATTCTCTGAGCATCTCGTTATCTTTTTGTCTGACTTTGAATAGGTCCGACTTCCGCGTTTCTACTTTGATAGCGCCTGCATGTGCTTTTACAAAGGAATCTGCGAGCATAGCGAAAGAGTCAATAGAATTAGGGGGTAAGTTATAATACCATGTCCTGTCCCCCTTTGACAAGGTTTCCCGGAACTTTTTCAAAAGAACGGATTCGATCTCATCATCTTCTAAGTCGTTCCCTTTTATAGCGGATGTGTATGCGGTCACATGCTCGTTTAGATCGGTTGTTCCATTATACTTAGGGATTTCCGGCATGTGAAATTTCTTGGGTATTGGTTTTGGAGCGGCGCTCGATGGGAAAGGTTTCTGTACAAATTTTTTAGAATCCAAGCCCTTCAATATCGAGGGCGTTCCTGGGATTTGATCCACCCTGGAATTGTACATTTCTACCTTTTTGTCGTAAACCTCGATTTTTTCTCTCCAGACTCGACTCGTCTTGTTAATTCCTCGAGCATCCTCATAATCCCGGAGTTTGCCCTTGATTCACCTTCATTTGGCTCTTCTGTGACTGGTTCATTCTCAGGAATAGTTCCCCGAGAAGGGCTAAGCTCAACTTTGTTCGATATTTGGCTTCGATTTTGTAATTGAGCAATGGCTGCCTGCTGGGCTTGCAACATATCAAAGATCATTCCGAGGCTGATCCCGTCCCTTTCGTCGTTTTGGGGACCCTGTGTTGTTGATCGATGTTCCCTACGAACGCTACCAGTAGTTTGATCTACATCGACTGCCACTTGTGAATTAGCGTCGATCGGAACCTCATCACCGGGTGTTGTGTTGTTGTTTTCGCCTTGATGATCAAATTCATTATCGACGTACAAAGGCACAGATTGTAAATGCGACATAGTTGTACTGTAACCTGAAATCAAAGATACTTCACAGAGCAAGTGTAAAACAATTTGCGTGACAAAAAATTGTATCAAACACTCACTATTATCCTTAGCCCCACGATGGGCGCCAAACTATTTACCCTTGGCTTCGGATAACAATTGAATTTATACGTGGTTTTAAGGATACGTGATTTAGTTTGATACAAATAACGAATAATATAATAAAATTTAGAATCAGTAAATAAATGGAGAAGGAATGCAAACCACAAGCCTTGGATAATCCTGACATTGACTAATTCCTCCAAGATGAACAGTAATTATAAACGAAATCAGATGAATAAAGTAATGTATAAAATAACAAAAGCAGACTTCTTTTCTTTGCATTGATGATTGTTTTTTGTGTGATCCCCTAGAACAATTACATTGCCCCTTTATATAGCGTGAAGATAATCCTTTATACAAGGCAAGAATCTGTTTACAAGGTAAAATATCTCTTGATGTGCTGATTTAACGGTCTTATGATACCGTGATTCTCGCCGAGATGCTTACTTTCACGGGATTTCTGGTCCTTTCGTCATTTAAATTACCCTAGGGCATTTTCCGGAATCGAGTTCAATAGGTTCATCTCGGGTACCATGGCTTCAAGTTCTGATTCGATGTTGTTCGATCTCGACCTTCGATCTTTGATACCTTGATATTCCGACTTCGATGTTATTCGGTCTCGCTCTTCGATCTTTGATATCTTGATCTCGGTTTACCGAACAGTAATTATGATTGATACCAACCATATAAACTAGAGCTCGATTTGTTCCTATGTAGACGGTCCAAGTTCGACCCCATACATATACAATAATGTGCATTACATTTTGAAAATTCTAACTTATTTTTTCCGAGCCGATCGGAAACGGGCTCTCTACCTTCATAAGATAAAGTTAATGTATGCATACAGACTATTCTTTCAAGCCCTACTTGTGAGACTAATTATACTGGACTTATTGTTGTTGTCATTTTAAAAAATCAATGCGATAGAACAATTTTTAATATATAGTGGACATGTAACATTAATCGTAAACCAATATGTCCAAATCCATCCAACTTTAAAAGAGAAGCAGATGACGAAATTTAAGTAGAGCCATATATACTTTTAAAAAAAGTCTCCATTTATGTATTTGTATCTACTTTGAAGTGTTTTCTAACAACAGTCACAGTCCTCATTGGATAGCGAAAGTGATAAAGTTGAAGAAGAGATCATAAGATGGACCAAAAATAACCTAACATACTTTTTTTAGGACCAAATATCACTCAACTTCAAACAATCTGTCACTTTAAGAAGTGGCTTCTTTTGTTACATAATTAGAAAAAGAAAATAAAAAAGACAAGCTAAAAAGGAGAGCTTATAATTAAACTACTCTAAAGAGAAAAAGCACTTGAGTGCCAACCTTTTTGGGATTATTTTAAGAAGCCATTTCTCAAACATAATGCTAGGACATCCAAAAAGCATCCACAAAAGAATATACAGAAAATTCTAAAGTCTTGGGGGCGGTTAAATTTTTTTTTTTCCACGAACGATATATTTATAAATGAACTTTGGCCTAACAACTCCAAAAGTTAGCTTATGAGATGAGGATTGTCCAAGACCATATAAGGAGACCAAAGACCTCAAATCCCACCGACGGGGACAACTCAACACCCCCCTCACGTCCAAGTTCTGGAGCGTGGACAACATAAACGGGGGGCCCAACATCGGTAGCAATAATTGAGATGGGCCTGGCTCTGATACTATGATAAATGGACCTTGGGCCTAACTCAACCCGAAAAGCTAGCTTATGAGATGAGAATTGCCCAAGACCATATAAGGAGACCAAAGACCTCAAATCCCACCAACGTGGGACAACTCAACAAACCCCCTCAGGCCCAGGCCTGCACTTTGGAGCGTGGACAACATAAATAGGGGCCCAACATCGGTAACAATAATTGGGATGGGCTTGGCTCTGATACCATGATAAATGGACCTTGGGCCTAACTCAACCCCAAAAGCTAGCTTATGAGATGAGGATTGCCAAAGACCTCAAATCCCACATATGTGGGACAACTCAACATATATACATATGTAAAAAAGTTAAAAAAAATTTTGATTTTCCACCGGCGTTCAATATCCGATACTTACATTAGAGCCCGATTATATTCGGATTCGCATCGCGTAGGACCCCATCCGAAGAAAGCGCTCCCTACATGATATACAATCTCAACGGAGACCTCCAAACCTATAGCACATAATGCACGTATGTCATGCAAATTTTTAACTCTTTTTGGGGGTGAAAATGCCGTTTGTTAAGTGGAATTCCGAAGGAAACTAAGCTTTGTGCTTCACCTTTTATTGCTTTAACTTTTTGATTGTTTAATAAACTTGAATTTATATGTATGACAAGAAAAACTCAAATCCAAGTCCAATCTACCCAAATCTGGTTGTATTTAGAAAAAGTATATTTCCTTATATATTTTAATTCTCTTCCTTTATAGCCAAATGCCAAAGCTCTTGAGGGTCTCACCATATATATATATATATATATATAGTCCACTTTTTTAGTCCTATTTTCGTTGTCTCTCTTGCAATATAAACTAATCAAAGTTTTAAATTGGAGTGGCAGACTAACATTAGGTCCTTGTATAATTAATTAACTATTGCTCTTGCACTTTTGGCCTTTTACAAACAAGTTCATATTTTCTATATGTTCCATTATATTTTATTTTTTATCAAATTCACTAGGCAGCATGCCTAGTGTTAATTTTTAAATATATAACATAATACAAAAATGGAGGGGGACATAGACCTTACCTCCCAATAGAAAAGATGTACACTCTTGGTCATCGAAACTTGACAACCAAGTATGCCTAGATAGCTATGATGAGTTAGACCTATATAATGTGATGATTGTCTATCTTATAACATCGATAAACAATCAGATATACAAAAATAGTGTGAAGTGAATCTAGGTCAATTATACAAAAGAATATATGTTCCATTTTCGTTCTAATAAAGTAGGGTTTGAAACTTCGCATGTGTTTAAAATCTGAAATTCGGCTTGGACCTTGCTGAAGCATATTTGAGAAATTTTTGCAAGTTGTCCTTTATGGGATGAACATATTTTTATTTCTCTTGCAATTTATGGACCTCTAAAATCACGCTCTAAAAATTTCTTTTAAACAAACTGAAAATATTAAAAAAGTTTATGTGCCAAATACATATACAGCCCCTCTAACTTGACACTGAAATTCCATCTTGGCACCTCATCTTAGCCAAGTTCCAATTGAATACTTCATGCACATCTAAACTGTATTATTAATAGTAATCTAATATTTTATATGTAAGGTTGAGAAATATATGAGCAAACTAGATAGTGACTAAGTTCTAAATGGTGGCTTGGAAAAAAGATATTTGCATAAATCAGCCAGCAGATTTAGGGGTCGTTTGGTACGAACACAAGTAATGTAGGGATTAGTAATGCAGGTATTAATAATGCAGGGATTGTAGTGTTGAGATTATTTTTTATCAAGCGTTTGGTTCATAGTATTAAAAATTAGCTATGCAATATATAATCTAAGCTTGTGTTTGGTTTAAAACTGTACAAAACCTTCTTTACAATTATACCCTTGAATATTTGTGGGATTTTCTTTGAGGGGCGGTTTAGTAATTTTAGGGTCTTATCCAGGTATAGTTAAACCTGGTATAAGTAATCCCTTGGTTTCCTTGGTATTAGTTAAGCCCTCCTATGAGGTATAAGTAATCCATGTATTATGTATGCATAAATTGAATTGAGCAACCAAACATTGTATTTAACGGATTAAATTTTTATTCAAAGATTATTTTACGTAGTACAACTTATCAAACGACCCCGTAGACTGTTATATTTTTAGTCGGGCCAGTACACCAAAGAAGTGGTGTTTGGGATTTTGTATAATATTGGTCGAGCCCAATGGACTGAAGCATATAGGGCCGCATATGACTGCCAATTGAGTCGTCAAAATAGCATCGCATAGCCATTTTACGGGTGATTATCGCAAAATAGCTAGTTGTTTGCAAAATTATTGAAAAGTACCTCTATTTAAGGTGGAAATAAAATTTGGACAAAAGTACCAGCGAGAACACAAATTTTTTTAGCATAATTAAACTTCCAGCATATTATGTTAGAACTCCATCATATTATGCTGGAATCTCATATGTAAATAATTCGAACTCCGATATATTGTACTACATTTTTTTCATTTTTTAGGAATAATTTTATTTAAATTTTATTTTTACATAAAAATATAACTAGATTTCGATTACTTTTGAAATGATAACTAATGTTCAACTAACGGTTGTAAATCAAGTTATTTCTCCTTTTTTTTTTTTAAGTCCCCCGAGAGAAGGAAGTAAAATAAGAGACCAGAATATAGATATTGAAACATGAAGGACTCACTTGCAAAACAGGAGAAAATCTTCCTTTTCGCTCTCAGCAAGCGAAAGTGACAAACAGAGACATTTCACTTCAATCTCCTAGGGTTTAACCATTACCAACATGAAACTAGCTTTACTAGACAGTATCCAGAACGCGCACGAGGACTCACTTTGGACGGCGGCGTGGGTCCGGTCGACCGGAGATAAACCGGCGTTACTTCTCACCGGAGGACTTGACGAAGCAGTCAGGATATGGGACCCAACCAAATTCACTTGCCTTCAGACAAACACCGGTCACTGCCTCGGCGTTGTATCAGTCACTGCTCATCCGAATCGCAGGATCGCGGCGTCTGCTTCGATAGATAGTTTCATTAGAGTGTTTGAAGTTGATACTAATAACACCATCGCCACTCTCGAAGCTCCTCCTTCTGAAGTCTGGCAATTGCAATTTAGTCCCGATGTAAGCAAGCAATTTCCTTTTTTTCAAAATAAATAAATAAATAAATCGAATGGCTGTGCTGTGTAGTAGATGATTTATAGAGATATACCAAATTAAAAAGATACAAGCTTTATCTAAAAAATGTGGGCAAATTGGGGAATTAATTAAACTTTTTATCTTTATACCTGTTTATGCTTAAATGCAAGCTCTTTATTTAGCATACTGATGCAGAATACTGGAAGCTTGTTTCTTGAATATTACTGAATATGGAATCTCAATTATTATTTTCATTCTACTTATTGATAAGAAAATGTACCTTCGGTCTAGCTCTATTCCAGTAGCTAGTTCATGAGGCGAGTATTGCCGAAGACCATATACCGGAACCAAATAATCCATGCACAACCGAACTGGGATTTGACACATATTTGAACCGGTCTTCTTAGAAATTTTATATCTGCTTTTAAATCTTACTGGCAGCGGTGTAATGTTACTGCATTTTCCTTTCTTTTTCTTGTTGAGAAAGTAGTATTTGCTTCTTTGGTAGTGAGTGAATTCTTTATCATTTTCGCAGGAGTTCATATTTAGGTAAGAAATGAGCAGCGATGTTTGATACACTTATATTTTTGGTGGCACGGGGACAAGTTTGTAGTGTTCTGTATTTACTTAAGAGTTAAGACTCAGTTTCTAGGGATAGGCTTCTTTAGGTCATGTGATTTATATACTTTAACAAACAAATAATCAAAAAATAACAATTATAAAAGGTTAGTTTGTAAAATTACTAATATAAGATCACAAGAATCAGACTGTAATAAGTTGCTGAAATCAGAATTTCTTAATCTGATTTGTTAAATAAAGATGATAATAGCTTGGGGTTAGGGAGACCAGATCCAATCCGTGATTAGATGGGCATTAGTGGATTGAGTCGTTAACAGCTTTGCATGCATCCATGTTGCTTTTGCTATAGGAATCTTGTACTGAGCTAGATCAAAATATTTGAATTGGTAGTTGAATGTTTTGCTACCTTCCTTTTAGAACACCTGAAGTCAGCATGTCATTAAGTATTTTTCCTTTAATTTCATCGTTATGGAATGGAAATAAGTGCTTTTAAGATTTCAGTTAATGAAGCTGACAGGTAGCAAATGCATCACAGCGGCAAATGCGATACTTTATGTACAGTCAACATAAATGGAACTAAAATAAGATATTTTTTTGATTCATTTATGGAATAAATATGAGGTGCTTTTAGGTTTCGCTACGGGAAGAGGTAAGTTGGTTGGCTATAGAATTTTATTATTTCTTGATAATGAATTGTGGTGATCTTCGTAACTTATGTACTTGAAGTAAAATCCAGAATTATGTGGGATTATGTTTTAGTATGCTCGTACGATTAGGTTCTTTTCCTTTGACAATGGGAGGCCTACAATGTCTACCGTGATTGGGTTCTTTTCCTTGATTGGCATGGGACTCGCAAAATATTTTTCTTTTATCCTATTTCCATATTTTCCCTCTCCTTTTTCTTTATTTCTTGTTCATCATACATCAGGATTTTCTTTTTTTCTCTGTGTTTGCTTTGCTGCTTGATTAATTGTCATGTGGCGCTCAAGGTTTATAAAGCAAACCTTTTTTTTATGTTTTTACTCTAATTGTCATGTGGCGCTCAAGGTTTATAAAGCAAACCTTCTTTTATGTTTTATCTGTAATTGTCATGTGGTTCTGTAGGTTTATACAGCAAACATTTTTGTATATCTTTACTTTTTTCTACTCATGTTTTAATGATTGATTATAGGCAGCCTCATTATGGTTCTCCACATTTTTCAGGGTGGCACTTTGGCAGCAGCCGGAGGTGGTAGTTCGTCAGTCAAGCTATGGGATACCACTCAGTGGCAACTCATTGCCACATTGTCAATTCCGCGGCAAGGAGGCACGCAACCATCTGAGAAAAGTGGCAACAAGAAATTTGTCCTCTCAGTTGCATGGAATCCTGATGGTAGACTTCTTGCCTGTGGTTCAGTTGATGGAACTATCTCTGTTTTCGATGTAGCACGTGCGAAGTTCCTCCACTTCTTGGAAGGCCATTCCATGCCTGTGCGCTCTCTTGTGTTTTCGCCTTCACACCATGATTCAAGGATACTTTTCTCAGCATCAGATGATGGTCATGTGCATGTGTATGACGCTGAGGGTAAAACCTTGCTCACGTCTTTGTCAGGTCATGCGAGTTGGGTTTTGAGTGTGGATGTCTCCCCAGATGGGGCAGCCATTGCAACAGGTTCAAGTGACAAGACCGTTAGGCTGTGGGATCTTAAAATGAGAGCAGCTACACAGACATTAACCAACCACACAGACCAGGTATGGTCTGTGGCGTTTGGACCACCATCAAAGACTGATGTTAGGTCTTGCATGGTTGCCAGTGTATCTGACGATAAGAGCATATCATTCTACCAGTACTCCTGATTGTTGTGAGCTGGTAAGCCTAGACTTTTGATTGCCATCTCTTTTTGCGTGGCCTGTATGTGAACCAAGAATGTACAAGAAAATCATCGGCTTTTTAGTCCTTGGATCCGCGAAAAGTTTTTATATTCTATTTGAATCTGATACACAGCAGCCGGTGCTATTTCGTACATTGTCCATGAGTCACCTTAGTTTGATTTGTAGTTGGACGGCTTCTTGTGAAGCGGATATTGCTAACATGTCAAAGTTCATTATTATTGTAAACCTAGCATTTATATTTGCTATTGTGATTTCATTGTGTTCTATGCCTAGCCATCTTCTTACTATTTATTCCAAGAAGTTTGGAACAAAAGAAACTAAATTAGCTAGATAGCATATAGTAGGTATGTTGAATATCCTTGTCAAAAAAATAATCCAAATATATAAATGTCAAAAGTTGCATTCATGTGGAAATGAAAGTAAGACTCGTACAAAAAGATAATAAGCATCTTGCTTGCTTTTCAAATCGACGTCGCGCCTACTTGTGATGAGTCATCGGCAAGAGCCATGTTCTTATGCTCATTCATGTGGATATGGAGATGCTCTGGTATAATACTTGGAAATATAGAATTGTACGAAAATCTCCTGTCCCAATATTTTGTACTATTTGTTCTTTTAATTTTGTACAAATGATTATCCTAATCCCAAGATTTTGGTTTTGCATATGAAGACCCCCAATGAACATTGCTTTGAAAGTAGCAACATTCTTGAGGTTTGAAGTTAAGAAGTGAGATATTTGGCAAGACAAAGTGTACATTAGCCTATTAACTTATGAGCATATGACTTGTAAAAACTTTTTCAGAAAATCCATAGATAGGTACAGCGCAGCACCCTACAGAAAAACAAGAAGCCTTGTGGGTGACAATGGCAAAATTCAAGACCACCCCCCCCC
>MCJB01011443.1:50352-95833 GCA_002018475.1 Nicotiana obtusifolia | reverse complement strand
GGGGGGGGGGATGATAAATGAAATGAATACTGGGATGAGATCTCTAGTCTCCTTATAAGGCTTGAGCGATCCTCCTTATTGCGATCTAGCTTTTGAGGTAGGAAACCACTATTGTTTAGTGGGTATTAATTTCCTATAGCTACCATATACATAATACCAAGGCTTACTATTGTTTACTATTCTATATTCACGTGCATGTATTCACGTGTATTCGTGCCATGTATTCATGAATACAGTAACGTCAATCACCTTAAAAATAGGTATATCCAACTGTCTAATAACGGAAATAATATCAATTAGCGTGATACACGATCCTAACATAACTCAACAAAATCAATTCTAACATGCCTCATTATCAACCAAATTAATTAGAATGATTATTCAATTGTATAAACTGTTGTATTTAACTTTTCGTATATAGTGTGTTTCAATATTTTTTTTACTGTTGCATTCATTAGATTCAATGTTTATATTTATTGTTTTCGCTATTTTATATTCAGTGTAACAAATGCATTTGTATTAACAATATTTTAATTATTCCTAATACTTGTTATTACTGCTGTATTCAGTATATTTCATTGGTCGTATTCACCGTACTTCTATTTGTGTTCGGTGTATTTTACTATATTTCACTGTATTTTAAAATTAAATGTATTCGCTATTTATATTCTGTTCTATTTTAATATATGTATGCAGTGTATTTCAATGTTTATATCATGTATTTATGCATACTGTACGTACAATATGCATGAATACAGGTGTATTCAGCTGTATTAAGAAAATACGGATCTTCGAAATACATAAATACAGGCAAAAAAAATATTTATATAAAAATACAATATGTTTGAGCGAATTTGTACAGAACTCGATGTATTTGTATCATTGTATATCACTAAATAGTAAAGAAGAGAAGAAAGTTCGTCGGAGATGGCGTTTTCCAGCCAAGAAGAGAAGAAAGTTTGTCGGATCCGTACAACAAATTTGATAAGAGTTCATCACATTACTCCTTTCCGTTCGAAAGATTCACTCTTTTCTGTTTCCTGGTTGCCTCCTACTCTATTCTAATGTCTCGTCGGCCATCAATACTAGAGCGTGTATCTTGAGTTACTCGAAGAGAGAGAGATTCTTCTTTCTCGTCGGCCATCAATACTAGGGCTTGAGTTGCTCGAAGAGAGAGAAATGAGGAAGAGAGAGAGAGAGAGAAAGAAAAAAAATATGAGAGAGAATCGAAGAGAGATAGATTCTTTTTTCTCATTGGCCATCAATATTAGGGCTTGAGTTGCTCGAAGATAGAGAGAAGGAAGAGAGAGAGAAAAAAGAAAAATTTTGAAAGAGAATTTTGTGTTAATTGAAAAAAAGAGAAAAAAAACATAAATAACGTATTTCATGTTTGAATGATAGTATATACCTTTACTATAAGAAAGTAAAATTTTCTAACTTAAATCTTCTATGAGTTGGAACACACTAGGCTCCTTATAAGAATATCCTGACTAATTATGTGTAGCAACTTAACGAATAGAGCAAATAATAATGTAACAAATTGAATGTGGGAAAAGGAAGAACACTTTTAAAATGGTGCGAGTGTTTTATACGAAAGTTGTCTTTGCCAGCAAACTGTGTGCAGACATCCGAATGCAGCATCCCTTAAAAAACGGCCAAGTCCCAACTTTAAAATAAAATCCAATCTTTTTGCTATTATTACAAATTTGTCCCCTCCACCACTTAATACGTTTCCTTCTGGTCTAAGAGGTCGTTTGGTACGAACACAACTAATGCAAGGATTAGTAATGCAGGAATTGTAGTGTTGGGATTATTTTTTATCAAGTGTCTGGTTCATTGTATAAGAGTCTTATCCAGATATGATTAAACCTGGTATAAGTAATCTCTTGGTTTCCTTGGTATTAGCTAAGCCCTTCTATGAGGTATAAGTAATCCATGTATTAGGTATGCATAAATTGAATTGAGCAACCAAACATATATTGAACGAATTAAATTTTTATACAGAAATTATTTTATTTAGTACAACCTACCGCATAACTCTGGCCTCCAAGTTACACTACTTGCAATGCTACTGTATTTTCAAGAATTATGCAGCCCTTTCTAACAGTCTTTTTCCTTTTCTCCTTTTCTTTTCACTTTGAGAAGTCCGGATGCCTTTTTTTTTTTTTCGGATGAAAATTATTTATATCCCTTTATTTTGGTTTAAAAATTAAATTCCTTCTCCAACTTTAAACGGCAAGCATACTCACCCTTCAAACCTTAATTAAGTTTTTCAAAGACCTATTTTACACTATCTTATGAACTCTCTCTCTCTCTTACCTTTCAATAAGAAAAATGACGATGTATAGCCGCTCTCAAAATAATAGTCGAAATATATATATATATATATATATATATATATATGTGTGTGTGTGTGTGTGTGTGTGTGTGTTAATTTTGTAAGTTATATACAAAAATTATATAAATTTTACACACTTTTTCAGCTACCGAATATAAATAATTTCTGGAGCAAGCTAAAACTGATAATACCCCTTTTAAATATCATGATATCATTTATTTTTTTAACTCTATATTATGGACTTGCCTATAGATCAAATAATTATTTTTAATTTAAAAATGTGAGAAATAATAATCAATCATATATAAGTATTTGATATTGAATAACAAAAAGAAATGAGTGCAAAAAAGAATTAGAACAAAAATTATTTGATTTTTGTATTTGTTATTACTAATATCATTCAAATTCAAAATTATTTGCATAATTGAGAATAAAAATCAGTGAGAACTTTATAAATATATGCTCAATGCACATAATAAAAGCAAATAATAAATAAAATTAGAGCTAGATTTATAATAAATTCCTAAAAAATTAGATATTTATACCTTAAATATGTTTAAAACTAAAATTTAGAAAATATATCCTTAGTTGATAATACAATGCTAAGCGCGGGAGTTAGCATATATTTGTGATGAGGTCCAGAGTAGCTGTGTCGAGGTTTCAAAGTGTCCATAATAAGGCTTTAAGTATCCTTGCTGAACACGGGTAGGTACCTGCTACCCCTGTTGAGGTTGCTTGTACTGTGCTCAACACGTGTAGGTATTGAGTACAGCAGTTTCATACCCGTGCTGAGATTCTAAGTACTCGTTCTAAACACATGTAGATATTGAATATTCTCCTTGATGTTTCAAATACCTGTACTGAGCACGAGTACGTACTAGGTACTCTTGCTCAGTGGCATAGTCACATAGAGTGAAGTGTGTTCAACTGAACACTATTCATTAGAAAACTACACTAAGCATATAGAAAGTTATATTATGTATGTAGGTTAAAACTTACTTTTTTGTAGATATATATTAAACCTTGAATACCTTTCACAAAATTTCTAGCTTCGCTACTACTCCTACCGTGTTCGTTTCATGCTAAAAAAGCGTTCCATATTATTATGTAGAAAGTGATATTCAAAATCTCATGTGAGTGCAGACTTATAAATGTGTGTTCAAAATCCATGATAAAATTGTATAGGGTGAAATATGATATGACACGTGGTCATCTAAAGGGAAGATACGTGGAAGCTAAGACAGGGATGGCCGAAGATCGGACGCAGCCATTCCGCTTGTCACCGGAAAGGATAACGTTCATAAAGGTGTATTAAATGCTCTACGCTCGGTAGTATTTAATAGAGAATATTCTGCAGCATTAAGAGCGACGACCCGTTGCAGAGAATTCGACATTTATAACCGTTACGTCTTCATCAATAACTCTCATAATTGACATTAAAGGAGAGCACGATCCTAGGACCCCCTTCCCTAGATATAGCTATAAATAGTGAGCTCAATTATCATTGTAAAGACACCAATTTTCTGGCAAAACTAATACTATATTCTATACGATGCTTAATACAATCTTACTTTATTGCTTTTTGATCTCATAATTGCTGTGCCCGGAAACATTGTTCCCCGAACCGTCATTTCTGTTGTTTCGTCTATATTTCAAGGCTAAGTATTGTATATTTCTTCAATTATTGCATTATTTCATGATCAAATTAGTTCACTTTTCTAGAAGCCACGTATAACTTCAACTGTACCGTTTTATGGATAAACGATTTGACGCCCACCGTGGGGCCTAGACAGTATGCAATTAAATTAATCCTTCTCTTTTTTACTAACGTGATTTCATTATTTTTGTTTTAGTAAAAATCACAAAAAAAAAAATAGCAGATAACACTGTCAACAACACGTACAACCCAGAAATTCAAGGGGAACAACCTCATTTCGAGGATTTAATTAGTGACACCTGTAATGAGCAGAATGACGCCACACCAGTGCATGACAGTCAGTACCCTTGACAGGTACAACTCCCGATGATGCTGATGAGGAACATATCGTGGATACTGTGAGGATCCTGCAAGAGCAATAAGCAATCATTCTAGGTCATCTCACGCGGTAGGATCAGTTTATAACGGAACTGAAGTAGGCGCTATCGGGGGCTTCAAATAATGCAAAAAGACGAGATCCAACTCCTCCTGATGTTTCCGCAGACCAAACAACACAGAGAATCGATAACAACACTTCAGGGACGAAGTTGGCTCCAACAGGGCTAGGGGAGCAGATCCGGTCTCAACAACGAGAATGACCCGTTCAAGAATAAACTTTTATGGTTCATGAAGGAAGTAAACGCCCCCATAGACCAAATCCCCGGCGCGCCACCAGTATTGAAAGGCCCAAACTCGAAGAAGTATATTCAATTGCCGTACAAGCCGAGTGCGGCACCAAAACTAATACCGAAGCGGTTCAAGATGCCTGAAATTCCAAAGTATATCGGGATTTCAAACCCACAGGAGCATATTACTACCTACACAACGGCGGTAAAAGGGAATGATCTAGCTCCTCACGAAATTGAATCTGTGCAGCTAAAGAAATTTGGAGAAACTCTCACGAGGGGAGCCCTAACGTGGTATTTATTATTACCCGAGCATTCCATAGATTCCTTTAAGATGCTCGTGGATTCTTTCATCAAGGCTCGTGCCGGGGCCAGAAAAGTGCAATCTTGAAAGGCCGATATATTCATGATCGCACAGGGAGAATCCGAATTATTACGAGAGTCCGTTACCCGATTCTAGAAAGAAAGAATGTTGCTCCCAGCTGTCCAGAATGAATGAGAAGCTGAAGCATTCACCGAAGGATTAACCCTAAGAAGCTCAGACGCTTCCCGGAAGCTGAAGGAGAGACTGCTTGAATTTCAAGCAACAACTTGGGCAGATGTACACAACCGATACAAGTCAAAGATAAGAATCGAGGATGACCAGGTCGGTTCTATATCATCGGCCAAAGGATAGGAGAAGAGCAGAGAAAAATCAAAGGATGACTACGACACGGACAGACGAACTTTGAGGGGCCGATTTTTGCCTTACAAGCTGATCGAAGGCCGTGGCAGGAACTTCCGGGCAGCAAACAAGTTCGCTGTTAACAGAGGAACCGATCATGGTTGAAATAACAGATCACTCCAGGATAAAGAGACATCGGGGTCTCGGGATCCTTCTTACCCCAAGTTATCAGAATACAAACTTCAACGTCAGCAGTGGAATTGGTGTCAGCCATGAGAAACATTAAAGAGGCACAATTCCCGAGACATACGAGATCATATTCCATCCAAAGGGATCCCAACTTATGGTGTGAGTACCATGGGACGAACGGTCACCGGATAGGGGACTGTCGACCCTCCTAGAGGAGATGGCAATATTAAAGAATGGTCACCTCAGAAAATTCTTAAGCGACCGAGCTAAGAACAGTTATGGTCGTAATAGAGACAACGGGGAACTTCTGAAAGCAGGAGAAGAACCCCCACGCCAAATGATCAATATGATCTTCGGGGGGAATGAGATTAACGAGGTCACCTTTCGGCAACAAAGAAGACAGAAGTATCGATAACTCATAGTAAAAGACTTTGGGAAGACGATCACTTTCACGGAGGAGGACGCAGACGGATTGTTGTTACCGCACATGCATTGGTAATCTCTTTAAATGTGTTAGGTTTTAAGATTAAACGTGTTCTAGTGGATCCAGGAAGTTCGGCTAATATCATACAATGGAGAGTATTGGAGAAAACTAAACTCACTGGAAGCATTATTCCAGCAACAAAGCTCTTTGCTCGATTCAACCTTGCAAGTGTGACGATCCGGGGAGGGATTTTGCTGCTCACAAATGCTGAAGGAGTAATGAAAATAACTCTCTTCGAAGTATTAAATGGTGACATAGGATACAACATTATCTTGGGAAGGCCATGGTTACACGAGATGAAATATGTACCATTAACTTATCACCAATTGCTGAAGTTTCCAACGCCCAAAAGAATCACGCAGATAAGAGATGATCAACCGGAAGCAAAGGACATGAATGCAATCTCAGTTTCCAATAGCAAAGGGAAGGAACGCATAGCATAGCAATTACAGGAACCGGCACTTATTCCTGAACTAGAAGGAGTTAGCCCGAAAACAGAGTTATCAGAACAATATCATATGCCAAGGTATTTCTAAGTTCCATAAGAGACGGACGCAACGAAGTCCACGGCGATGGAATTGGAGCAAGGTGCATTGTTCGAGGAATTCCTAGAAAGAAAATTCCATTTAGGTACAGGACTGCACCCGGAGCTCAAGTATGGTTTTATTGAATTCCTTAAATTTAATGCTGATTGTTTTGCATGGTTACACGAGGATATGGCAGGTATCCCGATGGAAATAGCCATGCACAAGCTGAGTTTGGATCTCAACATACCTCCAATAAGGTAGAAGAAACACCCCATTGCCGAGGCCAAGAATAAATTCGTCAAAGAAGAGGTAATCCATTTGCTTAAAATCGGTTCGGTCCAAGAGGTAAGATATTTGGACTGGCTAGCCAATGTAGTAGTAGTAGTTCCTAAGAAGAACAATAGATTTCGCATGTGTGTAGACTATAAAGATCTTATTAAGGCGTGCCCGAAAGACTCGTTCCTACTGCCAAATATTGATCAAATGATTGAACCACAGCCGGGCACGAGTTGATGAGTTTCCTTGATGCTTATTCCGGGTACAACCAAATTAAGATGAACCCAGAAGATCAGGAAAGAACTTCGTTTATAATGAATTTCGGTACATATTGCTATAATGTAATGCCCTTTCGGGTTGAAAAAAGTCAGAGCCACTTATTAACGGCTTATAAATAAGATGTTTGAAAAGCATATAGGAAAGGCCATGGAAGTTTATATAGACAATATGCTCGTTAAGTCTTTGAATGCAGGTGACCACCTCAAGAATTTACAAGAAACATTCGACATCCTGAGAAAGCATAACATGAAACTTAACCCCGAGAAGTGCGTGTCCGAGGTCAGTTCTGGTAAGTTCCTGGATTTCTAGTCTCATAAAGGGGAATTGAGATAAACTCCGACAAAATCAAGGCCATAGAGGCTATCCCGAATTAATTTTCGAACGTAAAGGAAGTCCAAAGGCTCATAGGAAGATTAGCAGCTTCGAGCAGGTTCATTTCCCGGTCATCGAAAAAATGTCATCGCTCATTCACATTGCTCAAAAAGAAGAATAATTTCGAATGGACGCCAGAGTGCCAGCAGGCTTTGAGGGATCTGAAGAAGTATTTATCGAGCCCTTCATTGCTCTCAAAATCAAAAGAAGGTGAAACGCTGCTAGTCTACCTCGCGGTTTCAGAAGTTGCAGTAAGTGCGATTGTAGTTCGGGAGGACGAAGGTACGCAGTTTTCCATTTATTACATTAGCAAAGTTTTAACGGGAGCAGAAACTCGCTTCTCACATTTGGAAAAACTGGCCTTAGCTTTCGTAGTCGCCGCTCGAAAGTTGCGGCCCTACTTATAATGTCACCCGATAGCCGTGGTGACTACTTTTCCTTTGCAGAACATCTTCCATAAACCCGAGATCTCGGGCAAATTGTCCAAATAGGCCGTCGAAATGAGTGAGTTCGACATAGAATATAAACCAAGGACTGTAACTAAATCACAAGTCTTGGCTGACTTCGTGGCCGATTTCAGTTCGAGACTACTGCCTCTGGCAACTAAGGAGGTAGTAATGGTGTTGGAATCGACATCGGGGGTCTGGGCCTTATTTACGGATGGAGCTTCCAACGTAAAAGGGTCCGGACTCGGAATAGTCTCAATCATGCCTTCGGGGGAAACCCTAAGGCAAGCCATCAGGACGATCCCTTTAACTAACAATAAACCAGAGTATGAAGCTTTGATTGTAGGGCTCGAATTGGCCCAGGGACTTGATTCCGAGGTGATCGAAATTAAATATGATTCGCAGCTGGTGGTAAATCAGGTTTACGGGATCTTTGATACCAGAGAGGAACGTATGCAGCAATACGTGGTAAAGGTCAAGGCTCTTTTGGCGCGATTCCGGAAGTGGTCAATTACTCACATCCCGGGGAAGAATAACGCCAAAGCGGATGCATTAGCAAACTTAGGATCGTCGACGGAAATAAAAGGATCAGAATTTGGGACGGTAGTACAACTGATGAGCTCGGTCCTAGATACGGTTGGTTACTATGAGGTAAATTCGACTAGTCTGGTCCGGGACTGGAGAAAAGAAATAATCAACTATCTCGAGCATGGGAAGTTGCCTGAAGACCCCAAAGCATCACGGGCATTACGCGCAAAAGTTGCACGATATAGCTTCAAGAGAGGCCAATTGTATAGAAAATCCTTCCAAGGTCCGCTGGCCCCGTGCTTAGGAGCATTAGAAGCTAATTATGTCATGTGAGAAGTCCACGAAGGGATATGCGGCAATCACTCGGGCGCAAATTCGTTGGTGTTGAAGTTGGTACGGGTAGGATATACTGGCCTCGCATGGAACAAGACGCCAAATACTTCGTACGAAAATATGATAAGTGCCAACGCTACTCACCACTAGTACATCAACCGGCAGAACCCTTACATTCGGTTCTGTCCCCGTGGCCGTTCATGAAACGGGGGTTGGACATCGTCGGACCCCTGCCACCGGCTCCCGGAAAGGTAAGGTTTCTTTTAATTTTGACTGACTATTTTTCTAAATAGGTGGAGGCAGGTCCTTATCAGAAGATCGGAGAATGCGAAGTGGTCGATTTCCTTTGGGAAAATATAATTTGCAGGTTCGGAATACCAAAAGAGATAGAATGCGATAACGGGCCACAATTTTATCAATGCAAAGGTTACAAAATTCCTCGAAGATTTGAAGAAAAAGAGGGTCACATCTTCTACTTATCATCCGAGCACAAACGGACAAGAGGAGTTAACAAACAAAGTGATTATTCAAAGCCTCAAGAAAAGGTTGGAAGCAGCAAAAGGCAAATGGCCCGAAGAATTGCCCGAAGTTCTATAGGCCTACCGAACAACGGCCAAATCAAGTACAGGAGAAACTCTTTTTTTCCTTGTATACGCTGCGGAAGCCTTAATCCCGGTGGAAGTAGGTGAACCCATTTTGAGATATTTTCGGACAGATGAAGAATCGAACAACGAAGCGATGTTAATCAATGTGGAACTGCTCGAAGAACATAGGGACTTGGCGCATGTAAGAATGGTAGCTCAAAAGCAGAGAATGAAGTGATATTATAATAGAAGAGCCAACTTCCGTTATTTAAAAGTATGAAACTTTGTTATAAGGAAAGTAACCCAAAATACCCGGGAGCTCAACGCGGGAAGCTAGGTCCAACGTGGGAAGGTCCCTATCGAATTTCAGCTATCACTGGGAAAGGTTCATACGAGTTGGAGAACCGGAATGGAGACAAGTAGCCTAGGAACTGGAACGTGGCACACCTCAAAAGATATTATTGCTGATGAACGTTAATCGAGTGGAATGTATGTGCTGCACTATTTTTCCCTTCGTTTAGTTTTGTCCCAATTGGATTTTTCTGGCAAGGTTTTTAGCGAGGTAGCAACAAAAAGGATACTACGAAGACAGCAACAATAAGACCTTTTATAGCAAGGCAAACAAGCAAGCTTACACTCTGGGACGGTTAGATAATCTTTGGTTCGATAGAAAATTCCCACTAGCAAGTTAAATTTGCTACCGAACAAAGGTTACCTAAACGTTCACGAGCACAAACCACTAGAGGGTTGTTAGATATTCCTTCGCTCGATACAATAAATTATTGAGGGGAAGTAAAGTTGTGTTACCAAGTTGAGGATTATCTAGCAATTCATTAGTGGAATCTTCGAAGATACAAGACTTTCAGTGTTGCAATTCGCACTCCTCATATTCGAACACTAGGGGAGAATGATACGAGGATACGACAACAATGACTACCACGTCAATCGGGGAACGAAAATTCGAAAACTAAACGCATCATTGGGACCGAGGACTCTGCAACCAGCCCCGTAGAAACAACTTGTACAAGATAGTCACAAGTAATGATTTCTTTTCTGTATCGCAAAATGCTTATGTATTTTTTTAAAATAGAAGGAAAAAAATGAAATCCTTTTGTTTTTTATCTTGTTTCTTGTCTGAACGATGAGTTAACTTTGTTATTTGAAAGTTAAACAAGTACTTCAAATGTTAGTGCCGTAATGAACAGGAGACGTTCTCTTTAAGAGCACCATAAAAATAAGGGCCCTCTCTTATAAAAACCCTCACATTAAAGGGTTGGTTCTAGAAGAATCTATGCCCGGAATCTAAAATGCCATCGGGGAAAAATACACCCGAAGTTGCATATAAAAAGGACGCAAAAATAAACTTGTGCAAATACTTATAGGAACCCTCACGTAAAAGGGATAATGCTCGAACCAAAATGCTTCGAGGAGAATGCATCCGAGACTACATATGGTAAAGCGCGAACAAAAAAACATGCACATAATTCTTGAGCAAGTGCAAAAGTTAAAGACTTGCATGGATATTCAAATGAAAGTAAGACTGAAATGATATTTGAGCAAAAAATATATCTTTTATTTACAAGAATGTGCCAAAACAGTAAAAAGACAAAATGGAAAAAGAAAAGAAAAGCTAAACTGCAGCGCCTCCAGAACCAGGAGGAAGAGAAGTGTCCGCATTCCTTGGAGATGTAGGTGGGTCCACCGATGGCTCGTCATTTTTCCTAGTTTGGTCTTCAGCATCATCGCCTTCCAATCCTTCTCCGGTTCCCGAAATTCAGAACCAGAAGAACCGGGAGCATCAGACTGCACCGGGAGTCCATTTTTAGCAGCCAACTATAGCTCTCGGGCCTTAGCAATTTTGGTATCAAAATCAATGATACCAGCTTTGGCCTATTTCAAGGTTTTTCTCCTCATGCTGTACATGGCATAAGCTTTTTCAACATAGAGGGAAGTCATTCGGCGCTTAAGTTCTTCTTTGAGTTGGGAAACCTCGGCAGAAAGGCTTTCCCAGGCGGACCTAGCAGACTTGAGGCTAACGTCAAGGTCGCGAACAGTTGAACTAAAGAGCCTGATATGCTCGATGGTTTCCCTGTACTTTTCTTCTAGTTGGCGTGTTTCTCACCCACAGCAACAAGCTCTTCGATTTTGGTGTTCAAGGCAGCTTCTAAGTTGGTTACTTTTTCGGCAGCAGCAGCCTCGCGCTCGGTTGTATCAAGAACGGCGTCCTGGACTTCAACCCATTTGGCCTTGGATTCATCAAATCTAACCCTCAGCGGCCCGACTTCTTGGCTAAGGGTTACCACTTCTTTCTCGCTTTGCTGCAAACGAGCCTCCAAAACAACGGCCTCAGTAGCTTTGATTTCCAGTTCCGAGAGGCGGAGAACAGTTTGTTCTCGTTCCACCAAAAGCTGATTCTGTTCAGAAGTAAGTTCTTCCTCTTCACGCATCAACCTTTGAAGGCCCTCAAAAGCAAGAAAATTGGCCTATAAGACCAGAAGAAGTAAAACTTAGAATACATTCATACAAAAGTAGAAGAAGTAATGAAGGAAAAAAAGGACGTACCGTTGCGGCGTTGTGCATGGCATTGTTCAACAAGCACTCTCCCGAGAGTGCCTGAATCTTTTCCCAGTTTTTTTCTGAAGCCAAAGGCTTCAAACAATTAGCAAGCTCCACCGGCCGGATAACAAGTTGCATTCGCTAGAGATTGAAAGAGTAATGTTCTTCCTCCTTTGTGGATCTTCAGAAGGGGCAGCATAATTTTCCCCCAAATTCCCATGAACTGGGAACTGTGGAAGAGGAACACCTTTTTCATGGTCAGGTGCGATCGATGGAGGTGATGTAGCAACTGCTGGTGGAAGAATGGATGAAGATGGAAGTGATGTAACAGTTGCTGGAGTTGGTGAAGGTGGAGATGAAGCTGATGGAATTGAAGAATGAGAAGCAGCTGCATCAAATGCAGTGCCGACTATTGGATACTCGCCAACCAAAGAAGGCAATGAACCAATACTCAGCCCCGCAGCACCGGTTACAACAATTGGGGACCAAAAACGAGAGTTTGCATATTCTACCAAATTAGATTCTCCCCAAAGTGTCGAGACATCGTCTTTAGTTGCTGTAACTATCTTAATAGGTCGAGCCTTCTGTTGAGATGATGAGGATCGTCGCCTTTTATGTAAAGAAGCTCCCTCATCAATAGCTTCATCATCATCATCAATCATCATGGTGTCTATGACCAGCCCGAAGGGAGGACTAGTCGTCATTGCCACCGGAGATGAATGGGGGGCATCAATCTTTGCCCTCTTATTTTTTTTCAGCCTCGAAGGGACGTCTTCTCTTTGTTTGCATATCCTCCGGCCGGGGACTCCGTAAAGAAGTGTTTGCACCCGAGACAAGTCCGGATATACCTGTTCGAGTAAGTGGTTCCTGAAGCAGCCTCGCCGCATCAGCGAGATCAGCCAAAACGTCCTCCCCAGGGACAACAATAGAGCCCACAGGTAGACCTAATTTCATGAACAAGTCAGAAATGTTCAACCAAGTTCTTCATAATGGGAGCAAGGTAAATTAAAATTACCATGATTTTTGGTCTTCCACCCGTATTTAAGGGCCAGTTCTTTCCACAAACGCGTTTCAGGTGTTGTGATATCCAAGATCTTTTGAACCCACCGGTCCAAACCTTCCACCATCAGTGGGATCCAGCGAGTTGCTGAAACATACGAAGGATGAAGAGTTGATACGACCACAAAGGAATATCTAGTAGACAGAAATAAAAAACAAAAAGCTTACGAGTGCGATTCCAAGCGGTCGGAAAGGATGAAGTTGTTGTTGGAATGATGTCGTCGGTGGCAACTACAACGAACCGTTCCATCCACCCATGGTCATTGTCATCATCCATGCTAGATAGCAAAGCATGGTGGTCACGCTTGCAGAGGTTTATCATTCCCACGCGGTAGATTTCGGGGGAATAGAGATCCATCATATGAGCTAAGGTTAGCTCCTCTTCAGTTTCCTGGCACAAGCGTCGGAGACAGGCGAACATCCTCCACACCGAAGGACTTATCTGTGCCAAACACACTTGGTAGCAAAGGCAAAACTCCGCAATCATGGAATCAAGCTCTCCACTCAAAGAAAACGCACCCAAAGTAAAGGGATACGTGTAAAAATTATGTAAAACCTTCCTTGGGAAGGGTCACTCGCTCTGATAGAAAATCATGAGCAATAATATCCAACTCATGGCAGCGACAGTCTTCTTTCACAGCAGGAATACTGGAAGGACGAATGGAAGAAGGGTACTTACTAACAGCCCAAGTACGAGGGTTAGTACTAGGAAATTTCTCCTCAAGGTCCTTTGTGGTAGTGAGTTTTCTTGGGATGATGGAACCCAACTTTGGAGGAACAAAGTCCTCAGTTTTGTTCTTGTTCTTTGTAAAACCAACACGCCTAGAAGAAGAAGCCATTGAAAAAGAAAAAGGAAAATGTTTAGTATTTTAAGAGAACTAGAGAAAGAATGAAAAACAAAGATGGAAATCATGAGTTCGAGAAATTATGAAACGCAAAGAAAAGAATGTGGCATATAAGTAAAATTTTGGCCGCTAAATTCTTGGCTATGATTACCTCGATAATCGATAAAAGCTGTAACGAATCATGGAATGACGCGTGTTCGGGGCGTTAAATGCGAAAAGACGTGCGTCTAATTAACTTTTAGGGACCTTCATAGGGAGTTATGGTAATTCCCGCCAAAAAAGTATTTCTACCAACTTCCTGATAACACAAAGTTATGTCGCCGGAAAGCATGAGGACTATCTGTATAGGGTGAAATATGATATGACACATGGTCATCTAAAGGGAAGACACGTGGAACCCAAGACAGGGATGGCCAAAGATCGAATGCGGCCATTCCGCTTGTCACCAAAAAGGATAACGTTCATAAAGATATATTAAATGCTTTGCGCCCGGTAGCATTTAATAGGGAATATTCTGCAGCATTAAGAGCCCGTTATAGAGAATTCGGCATTTATGTTCATCACATATTCATCAATGACTCTCATAATTGACATTAAAGCAGGGCATGATCCTAAGATCCCCTTCCTCAGACATAACTAAAATTAGTGAGCTCAGTCATCATTGTAAATGACACTAATTTTCTGGCAAAACTTATACTATATTTAACATGAATCTTAATACAATCTTACTTTCTTGCTTTTTGATATCATCATTTCTGTGCTCGAAAATCTTGTTCCCGGGACCATCATCTCTGCTGTTTCGTCTATATTTCAAGGCTAAATATTATACATTTTTTCGATTATTGTATTATTTCAGTATCAAATTATTTCACTTGTATAGAAACCACATATAAATTCAACTATAACGTTTTACGGGTAAACAAAAACCAAGCTGTAAAATTCAAATTATAGTAGGGAGGTCCGTAACGTTCGAATTGTCCAAAATGAATGGCAAATACCGTAAAATGAGTGGAATACGATGCCCAAAAACAACAAACAGGTAAGTGTCAGAAATCCGCCCCCTAATTTGTCGGTTTTTGTGTTTAGAGCCCCCTTCTTACAAATTTTCCAAAATACAGCCTGCGTATAGGAAGGAGTGGGGCCCCACCACCCCTCCATCCCTCCACCCTACCACACCCCCCCTCCCCCAACTGATCGGAAACACAGCAAATAAAATTAATTCATTCCAAATAAATACAAAAAAATAAACAAAAGAAGTAAAACTTCAAACTCTAGAGAGAGAAAGAGAGATACCATAGCTGCGAAGCTAGAAAAAGAAAAAGTTTCTAGAAAGAGAAAGACTATCCTTTTTCTTCTTCTTTCAACTTTCATTTTCACATATATACATACAGAAATACGGAGCCATATACATATATACGTATAAGATTTGTGTTTATATATATAGAGAGAGGAACAAAAAGGAAACGTTTTCGCTTTACCAGAAGCTGATTCATCGGAGGCAAGCTTTGTTTTCTTCTTCCTCTTTGTTATCGTCATAAACGTCGTTGCTACTTCGGCTGGGATTTTTGAAGCTTAAGAAGTCCGATCTGACTCACCGAGTCAAAATTTCGCTACTCTTTGCCTTGATGAGTTGGAGAGCAGGAGATCGATAGTTAAAACTCGTCAATGGTAAGTCTCTGTTGAAACGACTTGGTTACTTGTCGTTTCGTGCCTTTTGCTATGTTTCATTTCGTCTAGTCTAATTGCTGTTGCTCTAGTCAAATCTGTTCAGCGCAAAGTCAATTTTGCGGGTTATTAATTGATTATTCTGATGTTATTGCGTGGACGAAATTTAATTATAGGAACTAGTGTATTTTTTGGTGCATGCGTGAAATATAATGGAAATGGACTGAAAATAGTGTATATGTATGTCTATGAGATTTACGTTATTAGGACTAAAAATTTATGCTATATATGTGGATTAGTTTAAAGGTACCACTTTTTGAAGTAATTTCTGAAATTTGATTTTATCCTTTCTTTGTTTCCCAGTCCGAGAATTGGATTTCAGAAAAAGATAAACAGTAGAATTAACTACTGATTAGTTGTAATTTGTTTTACTAGTATTGAATTACAGAGGTTGCAGACCGTAGTAGCAATCGGCAAGTTAAATGACGAGGCTGTTTATTGTGTTACTTTGAGGAGCTGAAATTTAGAAAATGCAGTTTCAACTTTAGAAGTGAATGTGGCAAAATAAATACAACTTTGGGTTTCAAAATTAAACTTTAACTGGTTAGTGGTTTCATTTGTCTTTGGACAATATTAGAGATAAAAGTACTATTGAGAAAAACATTTAATATAAATAAGATGTAACAATAGAAGTGAAGCCTTGGCGTAACTGGTAAAGTTGTTGTCATGTGACCAGGAGGTACCGGCTCGAGCCGTGGAAACAGCCTCTTGCACAAATGCAGAGTAAGGCTGCGACGATAGACTCCTGTGGTCCGGCCTTTCCCCGGACTCCGCGCATAGAGGGAGCTTAGTGCACCGGGTTGCCCTTTTGTTTTTTTTAAGATGTAACGATAATTTAATAAAAGATAAGTTGAGTTTTGGAAAGAAAAAATGGTTCGAGGCACGCTACGTAAGGTGCTTTCTTAAGAGTAGATTACCGTCGCTACCAAGGTGCAAATAACAAAGTGACGTCCTGCTCCCAAATTACAGCAAACCACTCAGAAATCTTCTAATATGCAATCGGATGGAAGTTCCGGAGAACTCTTAAATCTCTCAACAGCTTTTGTTTGAATTTAGGATGAATTAAGAAAAAAGAGACTCTTGAAAAGAGTGACAATATGAAGAGTCAAAAAGATGAAGACATGGAAACACAAGATATCTGATATTTTGGCTAGTGGAATAGGTATTCATAGAGATAACTAACATGCCTTTCCAATAACAGGTGTATCCTTTAAAGATTGGATCACAACTTCTTAATAAATATTAGATATATCTAAAGGATTGGATCACAACTTCTTAATAAAGATTAGATATATCATCATATCATATCATATTATACTAAAAGTGGGAAGACCCCAAGTTAAAAGTTGATTACAAATATACCCATTAAAAACTAAGTGACATTTTTGCCCATGAGTAAGAAACTGCCTTCTATTAAATTAAAATAAATGAAAAATCAATTGCATTGTTTCACATTCCAACTTTTATTTGTTCGGTCCTATGAGCTTCTACCGGTTATAGTACTAACATTTATGCATAGTCTTTACTCATACTTTACTAGACTATTAAAGTAGACACCAAAATGTCAAATTACTTCATCATTTTTTCATTTTCTCTTCTTTGTTAGAAACTCCCGTTTTCCCAGAAGAACATGCTCTTTCTGTTTTTTTTTTTTTTTTTTTAAAAAATTTGCTCTACTCCAGTTACAACGCCCATGTAAAGAAATCTCAGTGAACTTAGTTTATGGTGGGCTGCTGTATTGCTCTTATCCTCATCATATATGTGATCAAAGTCTCATTGTGCCGGTCTTTAAAGGAAACCCAGCACATATATCTGTAGACTATAATTTATACGCCTGCGATCTTAAATCTGATGCAGTTATTCTTCATTACATATTTTATTTTGATTGTTTTTTTCTTTTTTTCTTTTCTCCTTTGGATATAAATTTATGCTTTGCTTTCTGGACTAATTATGAAAACGACTGTTTCCATTACTAGAGCAATTTTTTTTTCCTTTTCTCCGTGATAAACATTCAAAGACTATGGGTTATTTTTGTTAATCGTCTCCCTCTGATAATCAATGTATCTTAGGATTTATCTTTGTTTATAGAGTTAAATTATAAGTATTTTGTAATTCAATGAGATGAAAGAAAAGGTGCAAGATTTGTTTTAAAAGAAATTCTAGCAATCAATTGCATATATTAATAGTTCGAGAAATGAAATAGTGAAGAAAATCGCCGAATAAAAAAAGGAATAGTGAAGAAAAATCATTTTCCAATATATCTATGAGGTCTAGAATCAACGGCAAATTAGAAGCTTCATGTCACGTGCTTCACCAAAAAAAATTGAAATTGAACACACGATGCATTAGGTAAAGATGAAAAGACTAGCCAATAGCTTGAAGTCAAGCCGAATTAATGCGAGAAATCTTTTTAAAAGCATTGTAATTGAGATTTTACGTGTGATCCGACAACTTTTTAAAAAATGGACGGAGAGAGTACTTTCATTCGATAACTTCTTGATATGCATGCGGCTGTCAAAGAGAGGCTACAACTTCTAAAAGACAAGGCACAAACTTTAAGATGTGAAGCAATTGCAAACATAGCTGACATTGCTTTTATTCACATTAAAACTATGTACTGATGAAATATCAAAATTGAGAAAATTGCCAAGCTGAATATGTGGTATATTAGAAGAACTGCATAAGAAAAGTTATACCATTTTAGTTTAGTGTCTACAACTAAAATATATAATAGTGACATCGAGTCGTACGAATAGGCTGGTTATATATTCATCAATTTCAGCTTGTGCTTTTTCCTTTCAAATTTTCAGTAACTAATTATGCACAAGTTTTAATATTGTTTATATCGTTTAAATTTCGTGTACCAACTGATATGGAACACACGTGCAACGCACGTGTCCAGAAATTAGTCCTTTAAAAAATGGATTGCTCTAGGGTTTTGGTTTAGTGGTAAGAGCACGATGTGTGGGTTAGGTGCACGTCACGACAAAAGTCTGATATTTAAGTGAAGAAAGGTAAAGAGCAGGCCCATTATCTATCGAGTTTTGAACCTTGCGCTACTTGCCCTTGGGAATTTCTCGGTTATGAAAAGAAGAGAATGGATTACATCTTTCAAAAAAAGGTAGTGCGTTTCTTTATCCTTATCAAACAAGGTAGTGATATTATTATCGAAAAGTTTGTGAAAATGAGTGAGGCATGGGTGAAAAGATGAAATATTTGTAGATATATATAAGGGACTTCTTGAGGCAGCAGAAAAGGAAGAAATTGATTAAAATATCATTTGCTAGTTAAAAAAGGCCAGAGACATTTTAATATGAATGTAAAAAGTGTGTGTTTGTTTAACAAAAGAAAAACACTAAGCAAATAACTCTGTGTATTGATCACTTGCACAAAGAGTTATTTCTATTTTACTTCGATATAGTAAAACAATATTAGAGTAATGTGTACTAGTCAAAGTAAAAGCACCGTGATATGTTCACAATGCTTCTGACGCAGAGGACATATAAAAGTCAACTCAATATTTTTTTTAATTTTTGTCTAATTACGTAGGGTAATGGGACCCTTGTAAAGTTGCTGCCGTGTGACCAGGACGTCACGGGTTCAAGTCGTGGAAACAACATTTTGCAGAAATGCAGGGTAAGACTGTGTACAATAGACCCTTGTGTCCTGGCCCTTCTTTGGACCCCATGCATAGCGAGAGCTTAGTGCACCAGGCTGCCCACTTAGGAAAATGGGAAGGGTGAAGGAGATAGTTAGGATCGAATCATCGCCTATTGTGTGGAAGATTGCGACCATTACGACTAGTCTAAAGCCCTCGACGTCATTCTAGCCTCTAAGTACCAAAAGTTCCTATGATCAAATTTGTACGAGCAGGCGGAACTAATTTTTTCAGAAATATTTGATAAATGAAACAAGGTACCATAAATATAATATGATGATAAGTTAAAGAAAACAACATTAAAAGAGTTATATTTCTTTTATACTTTTATCAATGATGTAACATTTGCATTGTAGAAAGAATTTTGCGTTAGCTTTGAAGAAGATTGCAACATAACATTGCTTCAAAGAGGATTTAAATAGGTTGTCAACGAAAGGAACCCATTCAAAAAAAAAAAAAAGAAAAAAAGAGAAAGTAGTAGGAGAAGTAAATTTCTGAAGTTTCCGTTCAACTTCTATCTTTTCCTGAAATACTTCAGTTGAGTGCAGTGGAAGGTTCGCTATTTTCTTACATTTGATCAGTTTTAATGATCTGTCATGAAATATCATCCATTTTTTCTTTATTATGGCGGTGGCCACGCCTGCTTGCATGCACCTCGGCTAGTCCACTTGTACATGCACCTCGGTTTAACACAAGTATCGGGTAATTATGTCCACCAAGGTTTGGACAAGGTTTAGATAGATAGGACGAAATCACCCAGTGGTCTTTAGCCTCTCCTGGGATTTTTTCTAGAAATATCATCCTTAGTTTTAGGATTCCAGTTTTCTTTGTAAATAGGAAGTTACATCCCGGAGCTTAGCCATGTTATCTTATTCTTATGATGGGTTTAGTTGACAAGATAATCTAGAAATGGAGTAGGTCCAATTTGTTATACTGTAATAATGCCTTGATGATATAAGGTATATCTCACCATTTTAGGATGATATGTCAAAAATGACAATTTCATGTACAATTACATTATGTTTGTTTCGGGTTCAAAGAGAAAGGAAAGCAAAGGGGCAAATAAAGGAAGTGCAAGAGTCATTCCCCTTGTTAATCTAGGAATTGAAAGACGAGGGAAGTAAATGATCAAGTTTTGAAACCTCAAAAATTGAATAGGAAGGAAGTAAATCTCATCCTCTGTTATACGTACCCTTTACCAACAATGTTATGAGAACAAATGACTCAATGAAAATGTTAAATTCAGTCTCTCTCCCTTCTTCAAATGGTATTGGAGATCAGTCTGGTCATGTAGAAGACACATGCATGGAATATGGTGCGCAATATCATGCCATCTTAGAACTCATAGTACTTCAGAACTAATTGCTGCATATCCCACTCTCTCTAGTGCCTAGAACCACTAACTGATGCTTCATTTGGGGCCACGATTGACTTTAATCAGAGACAACTAAAAGTGACTAAAAACCCTAGTGTTCACTTCTGGCTGAATACTTTTGTTTCTTGGTAAATTATCAGTTATCTGCTTCCTAGATATATTTTTCTTTGCTGGTCTTCAGCCCAACCTCCTGAATTATATATTAGTCAATCTCTATCACTATACTCCCTCCCCAAAAAATTTAGTTCTTTATTTACTTCTCATAATCAACTGACTTGTTTTTGTCTCTACTTGGGTGTGGATTGATTCACTTGTTGAAGACAACATGTAGATATTTAACTATAGCATTCTTTTGATGGAAGTATTGTCGTGCAAACCAAATAACAGCGTTTTTTTAACTGAAACTGTGGCAATGACGTGCTTGTTTCAAGATGATCAATGTAAAATCTCGTAACTTACGCTAACCGTGTAATCTAAGTTTGTGTGGCCGAGATGGCATACTGTAGCTGAAGCGTTTCATCTCAACTTTCAGTTTGTGGAGGCATTCTCTCTATGAAACAAAATATATTTTGTTGTGCTATTGTTTTCTCTTCTAACTTCACTTTGATAATTACGATATGTCCTTTTTGACATGTAAGGTGCTTAATTGTATTCAAATTTTAGCCTACCTTACCTGTTCAAAGAGAAGAAAAAAGTTGTATTCAAAGTTGAAGTTTAGACTGCTAGTTCCATTCTTGGGGCGACTCCTGTCCATTTAGCTATATATGTTGCTTTTCAAATTTCCTATTTTTTTTTTGTATTGTGATAGAGCATAGGAGTACGACCTCTACGCCTAACACTGAAGGAGAGTATTATTTTAGATGCATGATTCCATTTCAGGCTGGATTCTGAGGTTTAAGTTCATGCATAAATTTCACAAGTTTGTCTTGCTTTCTCTTGTTTGTTTTATTCCGTTCTTAGATTCTGAAACAACGGTGATATTAAAAAGAAAAAGTCAACACTGGATGACTTACCCCCTCCTCTCCCTTCCTCCCTTGTTTCTCAATCTCTTTGCATTAGCATGAACATAGTCTAAAGACTTTTGTTGAAGAATTCTCTAATCTGGTGTATCGATTGCTAAGTCAACGATGCCTCAATCCCAAATTAGATGGGATTGGATCTATGAATCCTCTCTATCCATTTCACTCTACAGGTCCATTTCATTCGTATACAATTTATAAAGATTAAATTTTCTGCTGTGTTATTAGAATGGCTGAGGTATTGCGTGGTAATCATTGTCCTCTTGGTATCTCATGCAAATACCTTTTTGCAGGCATCAGTCAACATAATTGTCGGTTCTCATGTTTGGGTGGAAGACCCTAAATTGGCATGGTCAGATGGAGAAGTTATCAAAATACATGGTCAAGATGTTCATGTTAAAACCTCAAATGGGAAAGAAGTGAGTATTTGGTTTTGTAACAGCTATATTTATTCAAGGTTATACTTTGTATCAGTTTGAAGGGAAAATGAATTAATGTGCTTATATTTTCTACTCTTCTTAATGGATTTGGCCAGACCTCACTAGTGCAATAGATATTTTGTACTATTCAGTACTCGGTTCTTATATTATATTTGGGGAGGAATATTTCCTGCCTATTGGTACCTTTTCCTAGAGGTACTTTATAAAATATGACGTGCTACTGTTGTATGTGTGCATATTTTTATGTACTATGCATGCATGCAATATATCCAAGGATGCCCTATCTAACACTATGTTGTTCGGACTCTTCAAAAATGTTGTTGGGTGTGTGTCGGATCCTCCAAATTTAGTGTATTTTTGGAGGATCCCACACGGGTGCGGCAACACTTTTGGAGAGTCCGAGCAACATAGATCTAACATATTAAAGCCTTTCTTAGAATGAACTGTGACCAATATATGTTACTGAGGACTAACACCTTCCCAATTTTAGCTATGCAAACAATATGTTAAATTCTTCAAGAGGTCTAGGAATGCACGAGTTTAACCCCTGCGGCCGTTCACCCCAATGACTGTGAAATGCTTCATGTGAGAGAAATTTGAGGCAGGTCTATGGTAGAAGTTTACCTTTTTGACTAACATCATGAATCAAGTTACTTACCTTTCCCGAGATGAGTTGACCCTTCTTTACTTTCTTATAATCCTTTATTTGTTATGATCCAACTATAAATGACTTCGAAAATATATATAGGGTGCCAAAGCTGATGAAAAACTTTTCATATTGACCTTGTGGCTTTCTTTTGCATATAGTCATATGCACCACGAATATCTCTCTGAATATTATTGCTTGTTGCTTCATGCATTAGTTCTAGTTTGCATGAACATTTGCATGTCACCTCCTTTGTGCACCAAAAGTATCATTGTTCTCTAATTTAAGTTGGTCTAATTTTTTTAATTTTGGTTGTCTATCGTCGTATTGGCTTCCGGGGAATGTTTGGTTCATCTAGACTGTAACTTTGTTAATCATGTTCTTCTTGGAGTGTCAAGTTTTATGTTGTACTTCCTCTAGTCATGCAGCCGTTAACTTATTCAAAACGCGAATAGCTTTTCTCGAGGACCATTTCAGATCACTGCAGTCTGCCGGTCCCTGAAGCTTAAACATTTTCATTTCAACCAACAAATCAGTTCTCGCATTTTTTTTTGGTTGTACAAGGAGTTCTTTTTTAATCTAAGGTTGTAATAGGTTCGAACTACTGGTCTCAGGTTGCTGCAAATATCACTAAAGTGTTCCCTAAAGATACCGAGGCCCCTCCTGGAGGTGTAGATGATATGACCAAGCTTTCCTATTTGCATGAACCTGGAGTTCTGCAAAACCTGGCTACTAGATATGAGCTCAATGAAATTTATGTAAGAGATCTGATTTTCCTTGTAATCATGCAAATTGATCGTTTGATACCCACTAGTTGTATTTCATGAATTTATCATCCCTCGGAGAAAGTTTTCTTAAGTTTTGTTTAATCTTTTGTCCAGACGTACACCGGAAACATATTGATTGCAGTAAACCCTTTCCAAAGATTGTCTCATCTGTATGACACTCACATGATGGAACAATATAAAGGAGCAGCATTTGGGGAGCTGAGTCCGCATGTTTTTGCAGTGGCAGATGTTGCATATAGGTTGAGTTCTTTTCTGACGTGTGTTCCTCTTATTATTGCTTTGGCATGATATCTCACATTTATTTATTCTCATTTTGGTCTCAGGGCAATGATCAATGAGGGAAAAAGCAATTCAATTTTGGTTAGTGGAGAAAGTGGTGCTGGTAAGACTGAAACCACAAAGATGCTTATGCGTTATCTTGCATATCTTGGGGGCCGGTCAGGCGTCGAAGGTCGAACTGTAGAACAACAAGTTCTAGAAGTAAGAGTGACTTTTCAATTTCATTTAAATCTAGCATTGGTAGTTTCTGACGAAACTGGGCTTAGTCTATCAAATTACTGTCTAAAATTCATGTATTTGTTGACACTCAGTCCAATCCCGTTCTTGAAGCATTTGGAAATGCCAAAACTGTGAGAAACAACAACTCAAGGTTAGTAACTTCTGTAATTGAAGCCACAGTAGATGTTAATTGTTTCAGCAATTTTGCTAATGGTTTCTAAATGTGACTGTTCCTTTGTCGTGATGTAAATGGTGCAATCCTTTCAGTCGTTTTGGTAAATTTGTCGAGATACAATTTGATAAGAGTGGGAGAATATCTGGGGCAGCTATACGAACTTACCTTCTGGAGAGATCTCGTGTCTGCCAAATCTCAAATCCTGAGAGAAACTACCACTGTTTTTATCTTCTTTGTGCTGCTCCAGCTGAGGTATCTATGTTTGTTTTCTTGTTTTGTTTTTGATTGTCTTTAACTGTTTAGCCGATCGAATGTTAACGACGCATGTAATTATGATATTCTTTCGCTTTGCAGGAGATAGAGAGATATAAACTAGGGAACCCAAAATCATTCCACTATCTTAATCAGTCCAAATGTTACGCATTGGATGGAGTAAATGATGCTGAGGAATATCTTGCAACAAGAAGGGCTATGGATATAGTGGGAATCAGTGAGGAAGAGCAGGTTAGTTTTCCTCCGGACTAATTTGTAAAGCGGATAACATGAATATTGCTAATGCATTAAAGAATCTGTTCAGGATGCTATTTTCAGGGTGGTTGCCGCAATTCTTCACCTTGGTAATGTCGAATTTGCAAAAGGTGAGGAGATTGACTCTTCTGTGATTAAGGATGAGCAGTCTCGGTTTCATCTCAATATGACGGCAGAGTTGCTCAAGTAGGTCTATTTTCTACTTTTGAACTTGACTGCATGTTTTTATTTTGGATCTGTTAGTTCTGCTGGATCTTACGACTAATATTGATAGGTGTGATGCCAAGAGCTTGGAAGATGCACTAATTACACGTGTAATGGTCACACCTGAGGAAGTTATTACGAGGACTCTTGATCCAGAAGCTGCTCTGGGTAGCAGGGATGCTTTGGCTAAAACCGTGTATTCTCGCCTTTTTGACTGGTAAGCAAGTCAAATACCTGATGGTACTGTCACTTTTACTGTCATAAGACATGTATAGACACGTATACATATACTGCTTTGGTTTTCCATATATTTATCTTCTTTTGTTTCTTAAAAAATTCGTATATCGACTCCAGGATTGTGGAAAAGATAAACATCTCCATCGGCCAGGATCCAAACTCCAAGTCCATAATCGGAGTTCTTGATATTTATGGGTTTGAGAGTTTTAAAACCAACAGGTAATGTTTCAGTATGGTATATCCTCTGCTGCTGCTTACTTGGTGCCTATCTAACATTTTCCCCGGGTGAAACAGTTTTGAGCAGTTCTGCATCAATTTTACAAATGAAAAGTTGCAACAACATTTTAACCAGGTTATATCTCATTCTTGCATTTTAAAACTATTTTCTTATTTTTTTCAATCTGTTAAGGCTATATGATTATAATGGTAATGCGTTTGCACCAGCACCTCTTTGCTTGTGAGGTTGTCTTGGTTTTTTAATGTTATTCCATCTTATGATTTCAGCACGTGTTCAAGATGGAACAAGAAGAATATGAAAAAGAAAAGATTAACTGGAGCTACATAGAGTTTGTTGACAACCAAGACGTGCTGGATCTTATCGAAAAGGTCCGCAATCGCTTGATTCATTGTTTATTGATGCTCTTTTTTTTTTCTTTCGTTTGTCTGGAACAAAGTAACTTGTCATGCGATTCTATCGTATGTTATTAGTTCTAGACTTCTAGCCCGTCTTTTGGTAACTTCAAATCGTAACAGCTGAAGTTGAAAACTTGCAGAAACCTGGAGGAATTATCGCTCTGTTAGATGAAGCCTGGTAAGCGTGCTTGATTTTCTTAGTCATCAATTACTTCAGATATCTTATGTAATTTATTCTGTTTTTTGTTCTCCAGCTTATGATATAATTTATGTTCATATAACTGGTCCTTGCAGTATGTTTCCTAAATCTACTCACGAAACATTTGCTCAGAAGTTGTACCAGACATTCACTAAAAACAAGCGTTTCATCAAACCTAAACTTTCACGGACGAGTTTTACGATATCTCATTATGCTGGAGAGGTGATGACTAGTTCGTCTTTTTGGAAATATCTATACTTTCATCTTTCCAATGTAATGCTAAAGCGTCCTAGATGATATGCAGGTGACATATCAAGCGGATCTGTTTCTGGATAAGAATAAAGATTATGTGGTTGCAGAACATCAGGTTCTGTTAACGGCCTCAAAGTGTCCTTTTGTGGTGGGTTTGTTTCCTCCTCTACCTGAAGAATCATCAAAATCATCCAAATTCTCCTCCATTGGGTCACGTTTCAAGGTTAATTCATTTTTCTCCATCAAGTATTTTGGCTAATATAGATTTTAGAAACAAACTTGTGTGTCTCACCGCTAAAATCTCTCTTCTTGCTCTTTATTAAGCTTAATCAGATGTATGGATTTCTTATCTAGGTTTCCTGTTCTGCGAGTTTCCTTTCTCTCTGACTGACGAGTATACTTACTTTATTGATGGCTTTAAGTAACAAATTGCTGATCCATGTTGACCCTGTAAAATCAAAAACTAATTTGACAGAACTTCCTAGCGTATAAGCAAGACTTCTATTTTGGCAAACATTTCAGTCAAGACTAAGGTTCTTGAGGATGACAGCAATAACAACAAACCCAGTGTATTCCCCCAAGTGGGGTTCTTGAGAAAGAAAATAAGTATGTATGTTTATGTCCAAGAGAAGCTACTTATAAAAAAAATGTCTAAGAGAAGCTTTTGCTTTTGGTTTTATTGCGAACTAGGAGCTTTAGATATGTGCAGGAATCATGTGGAATTACAGAGTAAATATATTGTTTCATGTAACTGAATAAATTGTGCTTTATCGTGGAATTTCTGACGTTTTTGCTGTCCATTCTTATTCAATTGTATGCCTAGTATTTCCTATTAGAGTAAGTACTAGGTCCATGCATCATTTGATTGATACTCGTATGCTACCTTTCACCATAGCACATTGTGGTTTTTCATGCTTGGACACCTTCATTTCCACCTCTTTTCCCGCAATATTCCCTTTGTTATCTCCAAACGATTCATGTTTCTTCTATGGTGTTGTGTTATAGTGCTTCTGTATTTGTTTTGTTGTTTTCTCCCTGTCCCTGTTTCTAGCAAAAATGATTCATTACAGAGTATGTGGAATTGTAGTATATATTTTTTATAAAGATATTTTTCAGTCTTCTGAAGCCTTTTTTTACATGCATGCAGCTACAACTGCAATCTTTAATGGAAACATTAAGTTCAACAGAGCCTCACTACATCAGATGTGTGAAGCCTAATAATGTCCTTAAGCCTTGTATTTTCGAGAATGTGAACGTGATCCAGCAATTGCGATGTGGTGTAAGTGTCTACTGATGCTTCATCATTGTGCATGCAAATGTAATGGATTCATTACTTCTTCTTTCCGTTAATTAAGTTGTTCTTTTTATTCTAGGGTGTTTTAGAAGCTATTAGAATCAGCTGTGCTGGATATCCCACTAGACGTACATTTTATGAGTTTCTTCTTAGATTTGGTGTTCTGGCTCCAGAAGTTTTAGCTGGAAGGTAAGTTTTCCAGACTCGTCTTGTGTCGATTCTAACTGAAACTTTTGTTCATTTGTGAATTTCCTTCTTCCCTATCAGTTTCTTTCTGATCTTTCTGATATCTGTAATAATCCCTTTTCCAGCTATGATGACAAGGTTGCATGCCAGATGATTCTAGACAAAATGGGACTTATGGGCTATCAGGTAAATTTTGGATATCGTGCTAAACCAGATATGCTCATCCTCCAACTAGAGTAGGTTTGTCATTGGATTGCTGAGAGAATATCTAGGCTAGAGAAGTAATAGACAAGTTCTTTATATATCGTTCATGGCATCATGAAATGTACAGAGACATTTCAATGTCTTTACATTAACTGAATGCCTGTCTTTACAGATAGGAAAGACAAAGGTCTTTTTGCGGGCTGGACAGATGGCTGAGCTCGATGCCAGAAGAGCTGAGGTACTTGGAAATGCAGCAAAAATTATTCAAAGACAAATCCGTACATATATTACGCGAAAAGAATTTGTTGTGCTGCGTCATGCTGCTATTCAGTTGCAATCATGTTGGCGAGGTATGTTTCAATATCAGTCATTTGGAATCCTACATTTCAGATTACTGAAACTTCTTTCATCTGACTCCCTACTTCATTGAGAAGCATGTTTTTAGGACTGCCGGCTGGCCTATGGGAGAGTAGCTTTAGCTTCCCTTTACATTTTTGACTTTGATTTTCTAATAGTTTACATACATTTAACATTTTTATGGTGTTTTGAGACCAACCTTTTAAGAAAGTTTTTAGTATTATATGATTTATTATGCTTTTATGTTCACGCTGGTGCTTTATTCAAGTTTCAAAAGCTTTTCCAATATGGTTCAATTTACACATTATTATTTACTCATTTGTTTTTGTAAGTACTAATAGTTTATTGTTGATGAGGGGGGAAACCTCGGATAAAAGAAGTATAAAAAAATGTAGAGGACCTACACAAAAATGTGGTTGTTTACTAAAGACACCAGCCATCTATACTAACAGGAAGCTCATTGTGGGTGCACCAAAAGTTAATCAAAAACAAAAGACACGCCCTAATCGCATAAAATCCTATTCCCACCTCTTCAAAAGCTCTAATTTGGTATAGTTGATACAAAAACTGAGCTAGCGTTGAGAAATCAACTGGTTTCAAGAGTTCTCTTGGCAAGGAAACTTTGAAAACATATGTCAATTGCTCCAATTTATTATTAAAAGTGCATATTAGGTTTCATCTTTACTCTGCTAGTGTTGTCTGAGGAAAAATTGTTTAATCTCTTATCAGCTGACATGTCAATGTTTTTTCTTGTAACTATTAATGATTTAGTAGTGCTATCGTGATTCCTATGTCGTAAATGTCAGCTATGCTGTCCTGCAAACTGTATGAACAACTGAGACGTGAAGCAGCTGCTCTGAAGATTCAGAAGAACTTCAGATGTCATGTTGCACACACAGCGTATACAACACTGCATTCTTCTGCAATTACCTTGCAAACAGGCATGAGATCCATGGTTTCTCGCAATGAATTTAGATACCGGAAGCACACCAAAGCTGCAATTAAAATACAGGTACTATTCTCTCTACTGCTATTGTCACTCTTGTGATCGTCCCTGTAATTTAGTGAAGAAGATACATGAAGTCTTGAAATTTTCAAGAAAATAATAGCTGATACATGATTTGCTTGCTATCATGCAGGCGCATTTGCGTTGCCATGCCGCTTATTCTTATTACAGAAGTCTTCAGAGAGCTGCCATCATCACTCAGTGTGGTTGGAGGCGACGGGTTGCCAAGAAGGAGCTTCGAAATCTCAAAATGGTTTGTTATGCATTTTTGTGATCATTTCTTTAGTAATGTCTTCATATCGTTCAGAGAAGGAAGATCATTGTCAATGAGAGATATATGTATGCAGGCTGCAAGGGAAACAGGTGCTCTCAAAGAAGCCAAGGACAAGCTCGAGAAGAAAGTGGAAGAACTTACATGGCGATTGCAATTTGAGAAACGACTCAGGGTAAGTTTTTCTTATTCTTTGCAAAGTTTCCTCTTGGTTCATTTCCTTGACTATGACACCATTGTACTTTGGATTACTGCAGACTGAGCTGGAGGAGGCTAAAGCCCAAGAAGTTGCAAAGCTACAGGAGGCACTGCATGCAATGCAAAAGCAAGTAGAAGAAGCAAATGCTAAAGTAGTCCAAGAGCGGGAAGCAGCACGGAGAGCAATTGAAGAAGCACCTCCAGTCATCAAGGAGACTCCAGTTATAGTTCAAGACACAGAAAAAATAAATGCCCTGTCAGCTGAAGTAGAGAATTTGAAGGTATGACTTCCAATATCCCAAGGTTTATAATCTGCATAGTTGGATGCTAAACTTAGCAAAACATGCCAACTAATTGTTTTATTTTCTTTGTGAGTGACTCATTGACTACGATAAGTAATTTCCCCTTGCAAAAATCATCCAATTCTACAAGTAGTTTGTGTGGAGTCCCACACTGGTGGGATGAGGATTTCGTGGTCTCTTTATGTGGTCTTGGGCAATTTTCATCTCATGAGCTAGCTTTTGGGGTTGAGTTAGGCTCAAGGTCCATTTATCATGGGATCAAAACCAAAGCCATCTCAATTTATTATTAGCGATGTTGGAGCCCCCATTTATGTTGTCCACGCTTTGGTTTGTAGGCCTGGGTGTGGGGGATGTTGAGTCCCACATCGGTGGGATGAGGATTTTCCGGTCTCTTTATATGTCTGGGGCAATCCTTATCTTATGAGCTAGCTTTTGGGGCTGAGTTAAGTCAAGGTCCATTTATCATGTTGAAGTGCGTGACCATCTCATCGAAAAGCTTAAGCTTCTAGAGAAAACGCACTTTATTTACTTAATTGTCTCTTCAACACGCCCCCTCAACGCAAATGCGCCTGCAGGATAGCAAGCTACCTGGCATTTAAGTGGAGAAGGGTAGAAGGGTAGGCCCTACAATGCTCCTCTTGCCCTCGAGGATTTCTCGGTTACCAAAAAAAAAAAAAGAGAAGATAATTGGAGTGCCGTTATTTGATCCATCCTTCTGGATAAACCCTGAATCTCTTGAATGTGCTTGACTTCTGTGTTGCAGAATACTCAGAATCATAGTTTCTGCAAGTGTACTCCTAAAGTTCTTTTTCCACCTTGAAGTTCATACTTAAGTCACTTTTGAGCTGGCCTATGAGGAGTGATTAACCTAAAAATGAGTCCCATGCATATTCTAATAATAGACCAATAATAAAACATTGATTTTAAAATGTTCATACTTTTGTATAAAAGAACACATAAAGATTATCTCTATGTTTTTCTTGGTTGAAAAGTTTTTTCACGAATTATGCAGGCTTTGCTGGCGTCAGAAAAGAAAGCTACAGAAGAGGCTAGAGATTCTTCCAAGGATGCAGTGGCCGGAAATGCAGAGCTGGCTAACAAACTAGAAGATGCTGAGCGAAAAGTAGATCAGCTTCAAGATTCGGTGCAGAGGTTTGTAAATGAATATTGACTGTGTCTGTGAGGGAATCAACTTATCCGCCTCCTGTTATGGGTTGATTATCTTAGTGTGACCCTGATAGTTAAGAGTCTTCTGATCAAACATACAGCAGAAGTTGCATAGCTTTCCCACGGTTCTGGTCATTGTTGGTTTCTGATTGAACCTAGAAATTATTATGAGCATTGCTCTTACGATTTCTGAGCTATGAACAACCAACCTTTCAGTATAATAGTAGACTTGTATCCTTAATCATCACGTTTTTGTGAACTGGACTTACCAAACATAGGATTCTGCATTCTTTGAGAATGTAAGACATGCACAAGTCTCTATCGCTGTCTCTTTCATCTACTCTTTCTTTGTCTCTTGTTTCAGGCTTGAAGAGAAGCTCTCCAATATGGAATCAGAGAACCAAGTGCTTCGTCAACAAGCTTTGACCATGTCACCAACTGGAAAAGCTTTATCTGCACGGCCAAAGACTACTATTATACAGGTGCACAAATAGTTACCAGTTCTTATGTTATTAGAGTTTATTTGAGGGAGTAGAATTTCTTAATACCATAGATGCTATAGATAATTACTCTCGATGAAATTTCAGAGGACTCCGGAGAATGGAAATGCTATAAACGGAGAATCGAAGCCTAATTCTGTAAGTTCAATAGTCAGACTGTTATTTTCACTTTTTACGTGAATTAAACATGTGCCCTATTTTAATGTATATGCTTATTATATGGCATAGGATATGAGTCTTGCTGTTGCAAGTCCAAAGGAACCTGCATCTGAGGAGAAACCACAGAAGTCTCTAAATGAAAAGCAGCAGGTGCGTGGTCTGCTTGTTTGCCCCAAAAAATTACCAGATCACTTATGCTTGTTAATCATAATGTTGCAGTTAAATTCAGAAATCATTTTTGTACAATTTTATCTTTTTTACAGGAGAACCAAGACTTGCTGATTAAGTGCATTTCACAAGATTTGGGCTTTTCTGGAGGCAAACCAATTGCAGCTTGTCTCATATACAAATGTCTGCTCCACTGGAGGTCCTTCGAAGTTGAAAGAACTAGTGTTTTTGACCGTATAATACAAACCATTGCTTCAGCCGTAGAGGTAGAAAGCTTATTACTTTGGTAATGTTGTACCATTCAAGTTTTCTCTGACTTTGTGTTTATAAATCTGAGACAATTAATTTCTGAAACTTCTTCATTAAAGGTCCCAGATAATAATGATGTATTAGCGTACTGGTTATGCAATACGTCCACATTATTGATGCTGCTTCAACAAACACTTAAAGCTAGCGGGGCTGCTAATTTGACTCCGCAGAGGCGGAGAACCAGTTCAGCTTCTTTGTTTGGGAGGATGTCCCAAGTATGAGCTCTGTGATTTATATTTAGTTCTTCAGTTTCAGCTATTTGCCCATTTATAAGTCATGTCTTAGTTATTTTCTCCTCTACTACCTCTAATATTTATGTAGGGCCTACGAGGTTCTCCCCAGAGTGCTGGACTTTCAGTTCTCAATGGACGTATGCTTGGTAGATTGGATGACTTACGTCATGTTGAGGCCAAATATCCTGCACTGCTGTTCAAGCAGCAGCTCACTGCCTTTTTGGAGAAAATATATGGAATGATAAGAGACAATCTGAAGAAAGAGATCTCCCCATTGCTTGGGCTATGTATTCAGGTACATTATTTTGTATGTGCTACTTATGCCACAAGACCAAGCAAGCTTACGAAATAGAATGTTTACTGTTCGATGTGTAGTTTCAGCAAGTCCCTACGCTTAATGTAGTATGATGTGATAACTGTGGAAGTTTTAGGACTTGGATTGGTTGATGCATTGTACTGCTGAGAAGTTCTCTGATGCTTGAACCAGTCAACGTGTTAAAACAAAAAAATCTTATAAATTGATTGTCACTTAAGAAAGTTAATGTGTTGTAAATTATGCAGCACACGAGCTCTTGAATGTCTCTGCATGGCAGAGTTATTAGTTTCTATTATCTATTAAAATCACTAAAGTAATAAATCGGACAAATCCCCAATCATCAGTAGAGCTCCCGAGAATAGCTAGTGAGGATACTTGTCTTCAAGCCTAGGGTGTTGGAACAAGTGGATCTTTCCAGGTTTAGTACTATGCCTTGAAGGCAAGTGGAACAATTTATATAAAGGCACCACTTTTCTCTTTGGGTCATTGTGTTACCTATGTTTATTATGTTCTCTCCCAATGTGAGAATATTTTTGCTGCCGAGAGAAAGAGGGAAGGAGTTAATTTGTACGAACATTATCTGCATCATGTCTGCAGGCACCGAGAACATCTCGTGCAAGTTTAGTCAAAGGAAGATCCCAAGCTAATGCTGCTGCCCAGCAAGCTCTATTTGCTCATTGGCAAAGCATTGTGAAAAGTTTGAACAACTACTTGATGATGATGAAAGCAAACTATGTAAGTTAAAGATTGGAGAGGTATATAATAGCAATAGTCATTTTGTCTTCCTGATGTTTATGTGTTTCCATGGTTCCACCCATGTAGGCTCCTCCTTTCTTAGTTCGGAAGGTTTTCACTCAAATATTCTCCTTTATCAATGTTCAACTTTTCAACAGGTAACTACAGGCCTTTAAGGACTGTAAAATCTGTGTGCATTCTGTACGTTAAGTATATTTTATTTGGCATATTGGCACCTTCTTATGTATCTGTGTGTTAACTTTCTCTACAAACAGTCTCCTTTTGCGGCGTGAGTGTTGCTCGTTCAGTAATGGAGAGTTTGTGAAAGCGGGGTTGGCTGAATTGGAACAGTGGTGCTGCTATGCAACTGAAGAAGTAAGCATGTTCCACTGTATCTTTTCAGTTCTTAGTGCTATCTAGTATCTTACTTCTGTATTTTCATGTCCAGTATGTAGGCTCAGCGTGGGACGAGTTGAAGCACATTAGACAAGCAGTTGGATTCCTAGTAAGAACTAATTTAGTGGCTTTGAGCAAAACGAACTTTCGTATGATCACGTGCTTTTATCTGAGTCTTTCTCCCCTCAATTTCTTGCAGGTTATACATCAAAAGCCCAAAAAGACATTGCATGAGATCACTAATGAACTTTGTCCAGTAAGGAGACTTTGTTCTATATTTCTCTTCTGTTCTTGTTCCAGTTTGTTGTTCATTAAATATGGTTGTTTCTTTTACTTATCAGAAGAAAAAAAATTCCTGTTTCTTTATCGACTTCTCATTCGCTGTTTTTCTTTTATAATTCACATGGCTATTTCTTATTAGGTGCTTAGCATACAGCAGCTATATAGGATCAGCACTATGTACTGGGATGACAAATACGGAACCCACACTGTTTCTTCAGATGTAAGATCTTGCACCTACAGTTTTAATGCGATGTAGGTCTTCAGTAGTTTTTGTTTAGTTATAGTACAGTTTGCTTGTTTCCTGATTTCCCTGTATGGTTTCTGTTTCCGTCCCACTGATAGGTTATTTCAAGTATGAGAGCTATGATGACAGAGGACTCCAATAATGCTGTTAGCAGTTCCTTTTTGTTGGATGATGACTCGAGGTATCGTTTATTAAATAACTCATTCTCAATATTTGGCATATATGTACGTTTTACTGACCATCTCAAATTCATATCCTGTCTTAAATTATGATGCAGCATCCCATTCTCCGTGGATGACATCTCCAAATCAATCCAACAAGTAGACATTGCTGATGTTGAACCACCTCCATTAATTCGTGAGAATTCAGCATTTGTATTTTTACATCAACGCTCTAGTTGATGGTGGTTTCCGAGTATTAATCAACATGGACTTTGATGACTCTCCTGCACATCAAGGGACATGCAGAAACTTGTGCATATAATTACATCGCTTGTTGCATTTAATGCCTAGTGTATATTTTTCTCCACTTGTTTTTGGACAACTGTCTCAGTTTGTTGTCCCGTTCAATTTATTCTTTTCTCCTCTCGTGCTTAACTTGAGAGGTATTTTTATTAGGCCAAAAGGCTTTTAGTGTGATCATATGCAGGTATAGGCAGATGCATTGGTTTTTGTTTGCTTGCCTTTTTTTGAGTTGTAAAGTCACTAAAGTTGTCAGTCAATTTTAGGTTCTTATTTGCTGTAGTGTTTAGCAAAGGTTGTGTTGTATAAGAAGTGTTAAAATTATCAAGGCAAAAAAGTTTGTGATTCTTTTCTTCCCATTGGTGAACTGCAAAATCAGTGGCCCTATGAAGGATGTGGACATATAAACTGATATCAGCTCCCTTGAACTTATAAGCAACAACAACAACAATAAGGCCGTATTTCTAATTGGTTGCACGAGTAGATCATATTTCTTTACTTAAAAAAGTAGGGTATTTGATTGTGGTTAAATAATATTCCAGCCTATTGGAAAAAAAAAATTAGACAAAGTTCCAACCTTACAAACCTGGTCGATATAATGGAAAATGACTGCTGCCTCTTTCAGTAATCTCTCATAGGGTGGCCTTGGTGGTATCTATACTCTTTCCTTGTTCTTCTAACACAACACAAAATCCCTTGGTTTGAAGATGCCTCAATCTTCATATCAAAGTCGTTCTTGAAAATTTTCAGGGTTTATATATTCAACAGGAAGATATAATGGAGTTTCCTGAGCATCCATTTAATGACACGAATTAGGTAACGTACTTGGTTTTTGATAAAGATTGAACCAAAAAAACCTGAAATAGTTTTGCTTTGTTAGCAATAATAATCTGTATACGTTTTTAAATAATTTTTAAACAATCTATCAAATACTTAGCAGAAACAGTGTAAAAACAGAAACAGTAAACAACAGAAACTGGAGAAGAACAGAAATAGTGTAGAATATAATCGAGTCCACTTAATTCAAAGTGTGTCCTTAAGGAAATTATTCCCCTCACAATACTCGAGGTTGATGGAATATACCCTCCCAGGATAGAACGATTATCTAAGAATAACAGTACTTCAAATTCCAGTAACAACGAACCACTCAACAACAACAGAAAGTTAGATTGCAGATCAAATCGTATTGAATTCTAGAAAAATCTAAAATTTATAGTCGTTGGAGGTACTGATGCTGAATGTTTGCTACCATTCAGATCAGTCACCAGGTTGGATGGTTTCCTGTTTATTAAATAATTAAATAAATAAATAAACAAATAATTAAATAATTAAGGAAAAGTTTGTCCAAAAAGATAATCAATCAATCTTTTCCAAGTCCAAGTCCGAAGCAAAGCGAGCGACGACGGCACGAGGGTCCTTGCCCCTTCAACCCTTTTAGCAACTAGAGAAGGTGTAATGTAATATATACAACTCTCTTTTTCTTTCTTTTTACTATGTGGGACAAATGCTTTAACCAAAGAAAAAAAAGAACCTTTTACATTTCCTTCACTTTTCATCCCATCATTTCTCATTCACCTACATCGATACCCAACATGCTTTTCTCACAAAACTGTGGGATAAAATTTGATTCAAAAACCATATTATGCCACTCTTTGTTTACTGCTTTGCATGTGTCTAATGTTTTTAAGGAATTACTTCGAGTTAATATCTCAAAAATTATATCAGAAGGAAATGGAGAAGAAGAAGAGAAAGCCATTGAATTGAGTTGAGAGGGAAGAGAAAGTCTGAAAACTCGACGGCGTATTTTAGGTATAAAAGAAGAATATTTATAGGAGAGGTGACTGAAACTTTACGGTAAAAAAGAAACAGGTAAATTTTTCCAAAATATAATAGGAGAATGAGGGAACAATACTGTTCGCGGTTTAGTACAATTCAATACTAACTGGGAAACTATTTCTTTAATTAACTTGTTTTGCTAATGCTTTTCCCTAACGATTAGGAGAATAGTAAAATTTCGACTTTGTTAATTTGTTTAGGGGTAATAAATTTTAGAAAAAAAAAAGGTAAACACAAAATAGAGACATGTAAAATATGGAAAGGTTTTAAATACCTAATATTACTATTAAATTTTGTGCCTAAAATTATAGGGGAATTATCTCTTTTAGCACGCGCCAGAAACTATTTACTTCTGGTAGTCGAAAAAGTGTATATAATTTATATAATTTTGTATATACAAAAATATACAAATTTTATAATTTTTTCGACTATTATTTTTACATCGACGATACAGTTTCATAATTTCAAAATTTATAGCTTTAGTTCATGTGTAATTAGTTACTACTATTATAGATATTCCTTGTCTACTCTTTTCTTTCCAGTATTTTGATTATGATTATTTTTTAATATTTTATTTTACGCGTCACAGCAATTAGGAATTGAGAATTTATATCTTTAGATCAAACAAATGTCTAGCTGTTGGAATAATGGTATCCATTGCTATTTGAACCCTTATTGTTAGTAAAATTGATGAATTAAGCGAAGGTACGGAAAGAAAAAAATTCGACCTTCGATAAACAAAAACCTACATAGCAATTCTTTTATTTATGAAATGCTAAGAGGATTCTTTTTCTCTTTCTTTAGGAACTTGATATGCTTGGCATAGCATTCTTTCTCAGAATAATTAGGAGTAGTAAATTTTCATGTTTCGTAATTTGATTAGGGGTAATTATTTTGTAACGATACTAATAAGGTACCAAATTTATAAGTGAGATATAAAACATTGAAAGTTTTTACCTACAATCTAGTGCCGCTGGCCACACTGGCCTCTATATATAGTTGTGTTACCTTGTACGGTCAGACCTTTCTATAACAGCATCCTATATAATATACATTCACTATAAAAGTTGAGTTTTTCTCGGAACCGAATATTATATTATGTTATAATATATGTCCTACATAACAATACTTCATTATAACAGGCAAAAAATTTTGGAACAAGCAAAACTGTTATAGAGAAGTTTGACTGTATTTCATTGAAAGTTCCAGCATAATATACTGGAGATTGGGACACCTGTGCATGAAATTCCATATTCTGGAGGTTCACATGTAAAACATTCATACTCCAGTATATTATGCTGATATATTTTCCGAATTTTGAACAGTATTTTCGTTCAAATTTATCTTTACATGAAAAATGGCTAAATTTCAATTACTTTTGAAACTATGGCTATTTTTCAATTATCATTTATAAATTTAGCTATCTTTGAATTTCACCTGTGACTGACGGTACGGGAGATGGGCTTTAGGTGGGCCTTGGACTAGGTTCCAAATTAATGGATCTCGTGGCCCATTTGTGTCTCCTTCAGGGCAAGTGCACATATAGCCATTTTAGTGGATGCTATTTAGAGATTAGCCAGTACTTATTTTATCCTGAAATGTTAAATTAAAAATCATAACTTCAAGAAACAAGATACTTTTGTTTCAAAATATTGAACTGAAAAATTAAAATTCAGAAAGTACTGACTAATTCCTTAATAACAGTCCTTTAGAGTAGCTACCTAATGTCGTTTCCACGTCCTCCTTCTGTGTAACCAATCTTTCATACAACTGAAGCCAAAATGGGCTGAAAGAATTTGGAATATTTCTACCCAAGAGGAGTCCATGAAGCGGAAATTACACTTGGGATAAGATACATGTATTACTAGTGTTAATTCCTTTTTACGTTATAGTGTAGTTTAAATTATATAGCATATTGATTACTATCTTTGCTAATTAATCTCTGCTTGGAAAATTTGATTATGAAGAATAGGAACATTTAGCAAAGCTTGAGGCGTGTCAAAAACGATATCCTTAAGGATATTTTAACCACACAGTGAAGAATAAAATTTGGCGCATCTCCCCGGATTCAATAAGTTTGTCTGGTTATAAACTGAGAAAAGAACTAGCAAACGTTCAAGAAAGAAATTCGGCTTTCCAGGAAGAAAAATAAAAAGGAGAGTTGGAACTCTTAATTCAGCAAAGTACTAGGTATATATAGGTGTTGTTCCAACATCTAGTTAATTAACGATTAGTTTGACTTCATTAAATATAAGATTAAATAATTTACTAAATAATAACTAAGTGTAAAAATAATATTTCAAAAAAAGAAAGAAAGCTTTTTCAAACCAATAGTGAACATTTCCTTTTGAGACACTACTAGCTTTTCCAACATCTCTATTCCAAAAATGACTTATACTTATCTTAAACATGTCTTATTGTATATCTTTTTTACACTGTCAGGGGTGGGATTAGTAATACACGGATTAGTAATGTAGGTATTTGTAATGCAGGGATTGTAGTGTTGGGAGTATTTTTTATCAAGTGTTTGGTTTATTGTATTAAAAATTAGCTATGCAATGTATAATCTAAGCTTGTGTTTGGTTTAAAACTATACAAAATCTTCTTTACAATTATACCCTTAAATATTCTTCTTTCTGTATATAAAGAAACTTAGGAAAAGGGTTTGAGGGGCGGTTTAGTAATTTTAGGGTCTTATCCAGGTATAGTTAATGCAAGGATTAGTAATCCCTTAGTTTCCTTGGTATTAGTTAAGCCCTGCTATGAGGTATAAGTAATCCATGTATTAGCTATGCATAAATTAAATTGAGCAACCAAACATTATATTGGACGGATTAAATTTTTATACAGGGATTATTGTACTTAGTACAGCCTACCAAACTACCGCTCAGTATATAAAAAGCTTAAACTCATTTTTTTTATAGTAATTTCTTTCGGATTCTTTTTCAAACATATAGTATTAGCATTTGTTCCTATGTATTAACTAGAACATTTGTAATTACAAAAACCTAATTTCTAAAGCGAGTGTTCTACCTTAACGCATTATATCACTGCAGCTTATTCGTTGTTTACTATGAAGACGACGCAAAAATATATATGTTAGACATTTTTTAACTTTCTCTGTCTCTCTATTTGCGTAAATATAATTTGAACCAAGTCATAAAGTGGCTGTCAGAGGTTAGTCCTGATTTCTTTATCATAATTGATTTTTCTATTTCTTGAATGAAAGGATAATATATTTACTATAATTGAGTTTTCCTTTTTGTAGAAGGAAATTATAATTCTTCCATGTTTGGCTAGTTCTTTTTCTGGTGGGAAAAAGTTTGGACTTTTATAAATTGAGGATTCTTTCTTCTCATTCAGTAGCATCCACTATGTAGCCATATGAGTTTGAAAGTCGTGTTTAGGGGGAGAACTTTACGGAACAAGTGTTAGTGTGTCACTTGTATTTGCCTCTTCGCGAGATTGTTCTCTCAATATTTTTGTACTCTCCTTTATATAGTAGACTGCTCATCTCTGTAGTGGACGTAGGTCAATTGACTGAACTACATTAAATGTTTGTGTTTATTGTCTGATTTATCGTCGTTCATTATTTGCTTTGCTAGCTTACGCATGGCACCTGGATTTTTCGATCCTAACCGTTGTTTACCCTAAATATAAGATAACAATTGAATTTATACGTGGTTTAAAGGATACGTGACCTAATTTGATACAAATGACGAATAATCAAATTGAAATTAAAATTAAGTAATAAATGAAGGGATGCAAACCACCCAAGCTGAACAATAGTGATCACGTTGGTTGATCCTTCTTGGGCAGTGATCGATTATAATTGAAATTGGAACAAAATAATGAGATAATGATTCAAGAGACCGTTCTATAGCTGTCTTTTTTATGATCCTCAAAAGTGTGTCTACAAATAATTAGACCCCCCCCCCCTTTATATAATAGGGGAATCCCACATTTGGTACAACTCTATATAAGGTAAAAAATCTCCTGATTTGCTAATTAAGCGGTTCCATTAATTTGGGGTGAGGTTCCCACCACGATGCTCCTCTCATTACGGATTCTGGCTTTTCGTTATTTAGGTTCGGTGATCTTCCCTCGAGCACTTCTGGGTCGGTATCGATTTCGGATCACGGGCTCAGTGTTCTTGAGGTCGGACATTCTGGCCTCGTGTTCCGCTTCGATGAAACTCGGGGTCGATCTTTAACCCTTTGCATTTCGAACCCGACCTGTCGTGCAATAGTTGATCTTGATTTCGATTATATATAATCGAGCGCGATTTCAATCATATACAATTGAACTCGATATCGACCGTATAACCTTCAGTGCACTCGCACCAACTTTTAACAATGTAATAGTCGAGCAATCTCTATCATACTCTGTAAAATATGACGTACTGAACTCTGTATAGCTATTTTAGTAGAGCAGCCTTTTGGCAATGACAAATCGCTTCGACCACCCTTTTTTTTTCTTTTTTCTTTCTCTTTGTGGGAATTTGCATTGTGAATGCTGCGTTAGCTGTGTAGTAATTTGTTTCTAAAAAATAAAGCAGAAAAGGGAGAAAAGAATAGTCCGGTACACAAAATATTTAACGTTTACATCACAGATATTAGTGATTATTTTTACGGCTAGAGTCCATAATCACATAAATAATTTTATGGTTGTTCTAAGACTTTCCATCGTAGTAAAGAAAAAGAGGGTAGATTAATATTCCCTTCGTCTTATATTATCAGTCGTAATTACTAAAAATAGTTGTCTCAAATTATAGAAAACAAGATGAATCATTTTTTTTATCCTTAGTAATAATTATCCTTGAAAACCACAAATATTTTAATTATGAATAATTTTATTCAGAACTAATAAAGAAAGATTAAATATTAAGACATGAATAAGAGTAAAATAGTCGAAATTAAATCCTAATTAATTTTTCGCAAGAGACGTGTAAAAAGAATGATGACACATAATTTGAGACGGAGGAGTATAGTGGAACAGTACAGTCGACACGAGCGCACGTGGGAACTCCCTGTGGTCAGTACAAATAGAGACAAGCCAAGTGGTGCACGTGCGGTTCTGTCTCAAAAGCAACTCTCTTCTCCTTTTTGGAGGCATGCTATATATTGCTGCACCTGCTTTAATTTTTCCAACTCGATTGTTCACGTGCAAGCCCCACCCCATGCATTTATTCCTTCTTACTTCTTCCTTTTCTTTTCTTGTTTAATTTTTAATTTTTTTTAAATTATTAAAAAGGACAGTTCAGTGCACTAAAAATTCTATTTTGATACAGGGTTCGAGGAAGGATCGCATCTCAAGAAGTCAGTTGCGGATCTACATAGAGTATTACGGGTGCTCAAACATCCATTGTCTTTGACTAGATCTAGTAGATTTACATAAGCAATTAACAAAAAACTTAGATAAATATTGGGTAAGCACCCACAAACTAAATTTGTTTTCCCTTTTCTTATCTCCGAGCACCCATGACTTTGAAATTTGAATCCGCCACTGCAAGAAGTATGATGTAGACAGTTTATCTAACGCAAATATTAGTGCGTGAAGGTAGGGTACTACTTACGGGTTTGTTTTAAAAAATTTATTAAATATGTGTAACTATTTAATTATGAACTTAGTAGCTAAGATATGCTATGAGTTCGATGATAAGTTCAAACCTCATAAATTTTAAATTCTGGCTTCGTCTCTGCCTATAGGGCACACAAAGACAGCACCAGGAAGCTGAACAGCATTAAGACTTAGGGTACAACGCTGAGTCTCAGAAAGCTATGGGTAAGATTCGCCTCAAGTGCCAGATTGCAGATCTTAAGACAGAAGTAATTTGCTCCGTGATCGAGAACGAGACTTCCAACAGCCTTTTGCAGGGAAGGCCTTGGATCATGCAAATGGCATCTTTACCTTAAAGCTGCTGAAGATTGTTAAACGTTGCTCCAAGGCTCCTATTTAATTTTTTTTTTTTTAATCAAATGTTATTATCAATTATTTTTTAGCAAAGCTAGAGAGAAACAATCTACTACTTTGAAAGGTAAAAGTGTGTGTGTGTATACTTTTCCTGATTTTAGAAACCATATATTCCACATGTTACGGCACCTAATTAAACAAGTTGGTGTAACCAAAACCTTTATTCCTTATCACTTTTTTTTAATGTTCTTCTTCCAACTTTAACTTCTTTTTTCTGGAGGGTGGGGTAATTTAAAAGGGGGGGGGGGAGGATTAACATAATGGTGAAAATAACTCCATATTATATGTGCACTTGATTGTTAATTATTGTGTGAGTTAGATATAAACATCTGTCATTTCAACCCCCACTTTATATCCTCAGTAAAATAATTACAATGATTGTTCGTATCTTGGTCCCTATAGTTACCAGTATCATTCACATTTTACCTTGCTTCGCAAAATTTTCCCCATTTTAATCCAGTTTGAAATTTTTACCTGCTGTAAATCAGAAACATGCAAAGGTCAAGAATGTATGTTAAGGATTCTATCTTCACATTACACTTTTAAACTTCTGTATCGGGTCGAACTCGGATCGCTTGCGTAGGGATAAATTGGGCTCGAGTTTATACGGTTGGTATCAATCATAACTACTGTTCGATAGGCCGGGATCGAGGATCAAAGATCGAAGGTCGAGACCGAGCACCATCGAATCAGAACTCAAAGCCATGATGCCCGTGATGAGTTTGTCGAGGTCGATTATGGGAAATGTTATAGGGTAAACTTATCAGATCTGCAAAACAGAAGGACCGGAAATCCCGTGATACGTAAATATCTCGGCGGGAATCACGGCGTCAACCAACAAAACCGTTGAAATCAGTAAATCAAGGGATATTTTACCTTGTAAATAGATTTTTACGTTGTACAAGAATTATATAAATAGTCGGTCATATTTATTGTTTATCTTTTCTAGTCATATATATAGATTATACATTGAATATACATAATTATATACATATAATATATATATTATACCTTCACGTACTATTTTTAGTTTAAGCAATTAAATAAACAGTTATTTGGATTAATTCTTCTAAATAATATGCATTGCAAATTAAAAGAGGCTGCTTTACGGGTTGGCATAACATGTTTTCATTATTTGGACTATATTTCGTTAACAAATTTTCAATTATTTGGACATAGCAACAAAATTACTAATCTTTCTTTAAGTTTATATGTACGAGACGGTGCTAGGTTGGTGTAGAACATGATCCACATAAGCTTAACACATATTAGCTGGGAGTTAATCCGACAAGTTTATCATTAGGATAGATAGCTAATTCCCAATGTTTAAACACTTTGGGCCGTTTGGGGTCGTTTGATAGGATGTACTAAGTAAAATAATTTCTGTATAAAATTTAATCCGTCCAATATAACGTTTGGTTGCTCAATTTAATTTATGCATACCTAATACATGGATTACTTATACCTCATAACAGGGCTTAACTAATACCAAGGAAACTAAGGGATTACTAATCCTTGCATTAACTATACCTGGATAAGACCCTAAAATTACTAAACTGCCCCTCAAACCCTTTTCCTAAGTTTCTTTATATACAGAAAGAAGAATATTCAAGGGTATAATTGTAAAGAAGATTTTGTACAGTTTTAATCAAACACAAGCTTAGATTATACATTGCATAGCTAATTTTTAATACAATAAACCCAACACTTGATAAAAAATAATACCAGCACTACAATCCCTGCATTACTAATACATGCATGACTAATCTCTGCATTACTAATCCCTACATTACTAATCTCTGCATTACTTGTGTTCGTACCATACGACCCCAAAGTATTTTGCCATGTGATCCTCAAAACTTTTAAAACAAACATAAGCAAAAACATTAATACGCTTTTGGGATAGTTGTTAACTGACGAAGAAGAACACAAAGTATTTATGGAAAACAGAAAAATAAAGGTAGCTAATAGCTAGCTATAACGGGTTAGTTATTTGTATTTGAAATCAGGTGCACTAAAAATATATATATATATTTACCTAAATTTGGTGTTTACACCAAAATCAAGTAATTAACCTTACAGGTTAGCGATTAAAACGAGAATTAATAATAAATATGTACATGAACAATATATTTCTTATATTTATTGGCTTAATTGTAAATATTGGTACAGATTAATATTTCATATTTTACGGCACAGTAATTGGATCGAGATGTAAATAGAAAACCTTTCTTAAGGGTAATAGGATGAGGAACAAGTCAAGAAGCAAAAAGTAAAACGTAATAATTACTCTTTTTTTTTTTGTCAATGGGAAATTTTATATATATATATTTTTTTTTTCTTGACTCGTACTGATGAGAATTTGACTCCACGAGAAATTGAACAAAAGGCTGCTGAATCAGCCTATTTCTTGCATGTACCAATTGAAGTATTTTGAGAAATTGAGATATCAGTATCAGGAAACAATATTCTGAATTTCTTCATTCGAAGTGAATTTTTAGCTTTTTTTTGGATTCTTTCTAGATTCAAAAACTAACCACAAAATCACAAAGAAAATAGATTCATTAGTCCGATACCTTGTATAAAACTCATGTGTGTAAGAAATATTCGATCGCATAGAGTGTACGAATGGATTGATTAACAATTCACAGTTGAAAAAATGACAAAAAAGAAAGCATTCACTCCTCTTTTCTATCTTGCATATA
>MCJB01011443.1:30402-41454 GCA_002018475.1 Nicotiana obtusifolia | reverse complement strand
TCTTTGAAACAAGGCGTCTCAGACGTCAAATACTCACCGGTCCAACAAGAGTGGAGTGTCCCCAAGCTACATAACTAGAACCACTGTCTCTGGCAGGTGAACAAGTTGCTACATACAACTGATAGAAATATGTGCAGAAGAAATAAGACCAGATCTTTGGAATAATAAACACAATCAGCTAACAATGAGATTCAGAAGAAAATAGTGCTCGACTCAGAAGTTTAACTTCTGTAGGGACAGAAACAAAAGTTCTACATTTGAATTGATGCTTATAAGAAGCAGAGTAATACTATGACGTGTGTTTATCCTACTGTTAACTAGAAACATAAAATTCCCAGTCAACTAGAAATGACAAGAAAGAGGAAAAAGATAAAGCATTTTTACATCAAAGAAGCACCCCATTTCTCACACGAAAATTATAGTGTCTTCTGTTTTGGAAATTTAAACATTACAGAAATCATCCTGAAATCCGTTATTGATTACACGGCTAAGAATTTACATGTTTCCCGCCACAGAGACAAAGAAACAGCAGATTCTTTAACATCACATAAAGCAGTGCAGCTGTTTTGGTATTTTGGTATTGACCTCTTGAAATTGTCCAATCACAGCAGCGCATACATAAACATCAAAGAGGTTTCAAGAAACTTTGCAACTAAAAATTTCAACGACCAATCCCGCAAAAGTAATAAGATTAAAATGTGGAGCATACTAGTATCAGCACTGTACCTGGCAATCCGCAGCCCTGCAGGTCAAGCAACATAGATGTTACTAGTTATTCTCTTTGTGCATTTAAGGTCGAATTATTCTATAGACTTCATCAAAACTTGACTACATATGAAAAGGAACGAAAAGGAAGCATCAGAGTGTCTCCAAAATTCAATGCATCACGAAGGAACCAAAGCATTTAACGGATCTAGTCCCTCCATATAACTCAACGAATTTATTGTGCTCTTAAAGAGGTGACTAGTTTCCAAACTGAAACCTACAAGGACTAGTTAGCATTTTAAAAGTAAAACTTAAGGAGTGATAGAAACAACTGATCAAAAAAAAGTTGCAGAAACAAAAAATAAGATTGGAAGAGAAATAAAATGATACTAATAAATCCCAACATAAAGTCATATGGAGTTGGAAACAGAAAAACCATCCATCAATTTCCACAACTTAGTAGTAATAACTTAGCCTAATGCAAGACAGTTAAACCAAAAAATGAAGAAAAACTTAGCCTAATACAAGAATAATAATAGTGTTTGCTATAAATGTTTCCAAGATGAAGTCAATAGAGTAGAGCACATGGTGAACAGTAACTATCACCAACAATTTGTTGAAAGGTTCAAAGTACACTCTTAACTCACAAGATGCCCTTGTTTACTCCACTATTGGGGCAATCAAAGATAGGTTTTATAGGTTGTGATTTGTTTTCAATATCTCTGCACTAAGACATTCAACAAACAAGCTATACAGCATGTGAGATGATAACTATCCATTCTGATATCATTTGTCAAGAGTATCAGCTAGTATTTGCACATTTAGTTGCTAAACAGAATGCCAGAACCTAAGATGAAACTCAACATTTGACAACTCCTTTTTACAATTCAAGAAGATATCAACATCAAAAGAGAAGATCACAAAGATAGCCCCAATGATATTTTGTGACACATAATATAAAGGAACCAAAGCTAGCGCCTATGATACTTTGCAACAAATGATATCAAGGAACCAAAGCTTCCCTAATAACACGCTAGCACATCTTCTAAGGAATCAGCCTTTATCACATGATAGACTAACAGTTAGTTACATATGTACCGATCAGAAAAATATGTAGTTCTAAGTTCGCCACTACCTTGCCCGTTGCAACAACTCCCAATGCAGTGGACCAGTGGTCATGTTAAAAGCGCCAGGATAACAGAGCAGATGAGCACCTAACATACAGGAAAAAACAGTAGTTGATAAAAATTGAGCTCATAGTGGCATGTTAAACCAGATGTAAGTTGCCCATTTACTTCCATTTGCAAAATCTTGATGAGGCAGGAATGCAATTCCTATGCAACAACTAAATTGTGGTCTGGGTAATGCCGATTTTATGTAGAGACTATGATGAACCACATATTCTGCAGTGTATTTCAACTGTCTTTAATTTGTCAATGCTTCCATTCCGATCAAAAAAAAGTACAATCATCAAATGTCTTAGAAGTGGAGAACTAATTTGATCGGAGATCAGAAGTGAAGAGCTTATCTTGGAGGTCTACAAAGTTCAGTAGAATAGGAGAAGACAGAAAGAATAGGTCTTCTGGATGAACATTACATAACAAAGCAGAATAACTTCCTTGCATAGGGAGAAGATGGGAAAGTTAAATAATGCTAGTACACAAATCGAGAAGCAGATAACTAATACCTCTTGCAGCATAGATAGCTGCCAGTTCTTGGAAGCGGATGTCGTAGCATATACCAATACCAATACGACCAACCTCTGTGTATGAAATTCACTAGTTACTTCTGCTAGCTCTACTCAACGGTAGCAAATACTTTGGTATAAAACCACAGAAACATTGCAAACATTTGCATCAACTAAATTCAGGAAAAGCGAAAACATTGGCAAGACGACGTGCATCATTCCTAGTGAAGAGCTGCAGCGAATAAGATATCTTCAAAAAAACAGACACCAATACAAAAGAATAAAACAACAGGTGCTGATTAATAGATTGACACTCACCATTAGACTTAGAAAAAAGTTGCAAGTTTCCTCTTATGTCAGAATACCTCATAAACTTTTTATTTAAACTAGTCAAAAGGGCATAACCAACTAATCAAAAAAGGGCATAACCAACTTGTAGCTCCAAAGTTTATACCACATTGAATAGGTTAACAATGTATACCTTAATTCGGTAGAAAGCTTGTCTAACCTGTGTCTACAATAGTAGGTCTCGCTCCAGCTGTAAGAGTCTTTGATTCTTTGAAAGTCATCTTTCCTGGAATGTCAATGTCAAAGAGATGTATCTGCAAAATATTGCTTTCTGATTGAATTAATTAAACCATTACGGAAGGCTCAATAATTCCAAACAAACAATTAAATAAATTTATGAGAATTGGATACGATGAACACTTTTGGATTGCAAATGCTTGTGTCATAATCATTTTTCTTGATGTGTTTTTCTTACAACTCTTGCCAAATGAGAGGGCAAATGAGCAGACCTTCCTATGTTTGGCCATAAGCTTTCCATCTGTGCCAAAGACACAACAAGTGTTATATAATTTATCACCGGTGCGTTCAGGTATAGAGCCACCAATAATTGTAATCTTTAGACTCCGAGAAATTTCAGATAACATCCTAGTTGAAGGAGACGCATCTCCACCAGCATCAATGTCCTCCGCATATACTGGAAAACTATCGTTGGAATATGGACTATTCCATATTTCCTGTCATAGTAGGAAGCAATTGTGTTAATTCAATACTTAGTTTGAAACAGGAGGAGAAGAGTAAAAGAGACACTAATGGAGCAAACCGCTGAATGTAAACAGTAGTAAGACAGCATAGGGCATTAAGCATCATGAGTTGAACAATTTCAAAGAAAGATCTTAGAACTCTCTCACTGCAATCAAATACAAAGAAATGCAGGACAGAAAATAAAGACTATCTTCATAATCATAACTGAGGAAAGCAAATTAAGAACAAGGAACTAGTTATGTGAAACATTTTGATAACGGAGAAAGATTCTATTTCTTATGCTTTCAGATTTTGTGAAACACTTAATACCATGATTTAGTTCAGAAATGAACTTAAGGCCCACTATTCGTGGAATTCTGATATCAAAAAGCCTTCAATAAACCATGTGAGTCATAGTGATGAAACTTGCCGGTAATAACAGATAAAAATGCAGATACCCTACTGGCAACAGAATCTGTCTCTCCACGACTCTGCCTTACTCGAGTCTAGAGAGACACCGCGTTGAGCTAGTTCAGCAACCACTTTCAGAAAATAAAAAGAAACTTACAGGGAGAAGAATAAGCTGAGCACCCTTGCCTGCAGCATCTTCTATTGCCTGCTTAGCATGAGCAATGTTTCTATCCTTGTCGGTAGTTACAGATAATTGGCAAAGAGCAATCTTGAACTGATGCACAAAAAAGCAAACTATGACATCATAATGCAGCTCTAAACCGCAAATTATTGCTCAAGTTAAAAAGCCAGTCCATAAACAAGGAAAAACTTCAAAATTTTAAAACTTTATGAGCTTTAAAAATATCTCCTCGTTTGACTGTAAAGATATAGTACTAAACAAAATTCACAAATGTAATTTATAACCATGAAAATACTACATCAGTATGATCATTTTGTATAAGTGAACCAATTCAAACACATAAGATAACACCTTTAAATACGATAAAATTGGACTAAATTTTGTAGTCTAATATATAACTGTTTCAAAAAACCCGCATTTCGCAACTTCAAGTCCGCAGAGAAGAATTAAAGAGAAAACTGAATAGATTAATATGTGCAAAAAGATAATAAAAAGTGAGTGAAAGTTACCTTGTCGACAGGAGGAGTAGGCAAGGGAAGTGCGGCAGGAACCCTAGCTTCCTCAGCCTTGAACGAAGCTTCCATTGTAGCTGAAACGAGGGAACAAGAAAACTTCGAGAAGTTTCTCTTGTTGACGAAATTGCTGTGATGAATTAATGAAAATGCAAAATTTGAGCGAAAATTGAAAGCAAGAGAGGAATTGGGAGCGGGAAGGAGGTTATGGTAGCAAGTTGAGATCCCAGTAGCCTTCATTTTCAGAGCTCTGGTTTTGTGCTAGCACCTGGGTTTACTTGTACCATTTGTGAGGAAGTCCAGTTTTATTTTCTTGAGCCCCTTTTCTTTGGGAAAATGGCAATGAGATCCCTTAATTTTTCGACAATAATATTTGGATATAGTGGCTCAATAATATTTCACGATCTAAACCATGGAACTTAACCAAAAAAAAAAAGAATAAAATTGGTACTAGTAGTTAGCAGTGGCGGATCCAGGATTTTAACATTGTGGGTGCTCAATCTCTGGCCATATAAAAAAATTAATTCATGCAAGTATCGATCCCTAACCACTTCATATTTGTGGACTCTATTCTCACCTTTTAACCAAAGCACCTAAAAGACTTTTTGTTTAATGGATGCTTGCTAGTTCTTTATACCAGTATTCCCTGTATTTTTTATATAATTTGCATTGGGGTTAATGAGTGCTTCAGCACCCGGCACGGTCAACGTAAATCTGCCTCTGGTAGTTAGTATAGGCAAGCTTTAGACAAAATTGCCCTAAATTTGCTTTTTAGTATTGTATAATATTGCGTTCGAATCTATTATAAAGCAACGGAGTCTTAAATTTATGAAAAGTGAGTTTAAGTCAAGTGGGTGTAGTTGAAAAAGCATTAGCAGATCAATATTGTTGTAAGCTTAAAGAAGTGGGTGCTAAATTTCGAATATGAATATTGAGTTTAAATCAAGTGGGTGTTATTAGAAAAGTTTGAACTGATTGACGAATTAGGATGTTGAAAGCCTGAAGAAGTGGGTCATAAATTTCGAATATGAAAATTAAGCTTAAATCATGCAGAGTGTTGTTGAAAGAGCTTGAAAATATTGAAAACGATGAAAATTTGAAGTTCAAACTTTAGAAAAATTTAATTTAAAATTTAGCCTTTGACAAACTAAATATTTTACAGTTTGGTTTGATAATGCCAAACTTCAAGCACATATGCCGGAAGTTTAGCCTTAGAAAGCCAAACTTCAAGTGCATATATCGAAAGTTTAGCATTGACAAGCAAAGCTTTAGGTGTATACATCAGAAGTTTGACCTTGGCAAGCCAAACTTCTGATTCGTATATCAACGAGTTGATACATAGAAGTAAAGACAAGTAAGGTATAGGTCAGCAAACAGTTGGTATCGGATACAAACATGTGACCGGTGCTGAATAAGTTCCGAAGGCATTGAAATCGAGAATGAAGATTTGAAAAGAAGACATCGATTGAAAAAGATAAAATTCAACTTCGATCATGTATATCGAAAATTATTATTTTCGAAATAAAAACAAATAAACTTATAAATTTCGGCTATGCCTTAAATGGGACCCCACAAATCGACTATTTGTGCACTTGCCCCAAACTGAAGTGGATTTGGAAGGCCCAAAATTGTTCTCACTTCTTTATCTAGACGCATATCCAAATTTTGATGGTAACACTGGGTCTCCTATAATTAAAGATTCAAATAGGCTGAAACATTGTATTCATATGAAAACCAAAATCTGGATGTCAAGGCCAACTTTCCTACCGGATGAGAACTTTTTTGGCCTTTCTTGTTGCTACCTCCTCCTCCTTTCTCGTATTTTTATCTTCTTTTTTTTTGGTCAGATATTGACCATTTACTTTGGCTCTTATTTATTTTGCTAACATATCGTTTTGTTGGTTTGGTTAACCAAGTCAAAAGAAAGTTATATTTATGTATTGTGTTTAATAGTCACATTTTAATTAGATATTCAATAGGTTAGACTTAAAGTTGAACTGTCGAAATGAAAGTTTATGCCATGTTCAACGAGTCGTTGATGTATTCGGTCTATGTATTCAGCAACCAAAAATTTTAAACAAAAAAAGAAAAGAAAAGATTTTACACATTCGTTTCCTAGATGTATTGACCACATATTGGAACGCGGAACAAAGTTAAGCTTGAACACAAAAAAGATACTTTCCCCTTGTATATAAACATTTTTGCATATATATATCCAACGTCAAAATCTCTTCTTTTTCTCAATCAACATCAAAATTCTCAACCCTTAAAATCTTATACCCAAAAGAAAGATTTTAGTTTCTTTGCCATCCCCTTTTGACCCACCATAATATAGACGAAGGAAATAAAACAAAGAAAAAAAGAGGAAGAAAGAAAGAACATGGTGTCCAACAACCAAGGTGGTTGTTCACAAGGTAACAAAACTTAGGTTCTTCTCTGTATGTTGCCTCTCTCATACTATTATCTGACTCCATATATATAATGAATATACTTTGGGCGTTGCCAAAGAAGTGCAACACCCAAGTAGGCAACATCTCCTTAAATTGGCAAACCAAAAGGGAAATTTAGCAATATTTGCAAGCACTCCTAGCCCAGGTATTGCTTGTGTATCCTCGCACGATTTTCTTCCCACCATAACCTGGCATGCACTTCTCCAAATTTCTCTCGGCTGCGTTGACGTGCATAAGCTTATATCAGCCTCAATCAGAAACAGCATACAAAAAGAATAAATGAAGAGAGGCAGAAGAAGTAGCTACAGTAGCTTTGAGACCATGTCTTTGAGAAAATATATATAGGAAAATATGCAGCGTCGTCCCAAGTTCTCATGGCATATAAGTGTGTTCTCTCTTTATGTTTTTCTTCTTACTATAAGGGAGTCTTGGAGCAACGGTAACATTGTCTCCGTGTGACCTATAGGTCACGGGTTCGAGCCGTAGAAGCATCCACTAATACTTGTATTAGAGCAGGCTTTCTACATCACACCCCTTGGGTGCGGCTCTTCCTTCTATCCCGCGTGAATGTGGGATGCCTTGTACACTGGATTAAGCCCTTTTTTTTGCTTACTATCAAGCATTTTAACAATTTGCAAGAAACTAAATATGCATGTGAAATACATCTACACAAATTAACACTTGGTCAAGCATGCTATGATGAAAACTTTAATGAGAATGCTCTTCTAGCACTTATTATCAAATAGGACAGTAGTAGTCAACTGTAATGAGAGCATTTTGTGGCAATGATTTTGAGAGTCTTCTTAGAGGTCCACCTGCATAAGTAGGCCTGCAGAGTAGGCTCCGTCCCCCCTCACATACATACTTAGGTCACTTAAGAAGATGTAACTTGAAATATTTGTGCTATTGCAAGCAAATATGCCTGTTTTAGTTCAGTAATTATTAGTATGAAGTGGTGAGATGAAGCTAACCTGAATCTGACTCGTTTGAGTTCTCTTCTGCCATTTGGTAGCGCTTGTATAGTGATGTAGACTCCAGGCTCATCTTGCTCAACCCATTCAGTTTCAAGATCACTCGCATTGCTGATAGATAGCTCTCCAGAACGATCTGCATCTCTTGATGTGCTAGTCCTAATAGAGGCATCCATTGATGATATCTCTGTCTTTGCTCCACTTATGCTTGAGAGTTTTGGAGTTGAGGCGATGCCACAAGAATCGTAATTATAGCGAGAATGCGTCGAATGTTGTTCAAGAGAATCTGAAGATGAATACATTGGACGGTACAAAGTATGTGGCAGTCGTTCTTTAGTGAGCGGGGGTGTCACGGGACTGTCTTCGATGGATTCAATTTTTGAACTCTATGAAAGAATAGAAAATTGATATTCATGATAAAGGAAATAAAAACGAAACAAGTATTTAGCACATATAAACAACATGAAATAGGAATTATGTGTACCCCGTCTTCAGATCTTGGAGGTGTTGGCAGGGGGAAAGCTTGGCGATTCAACCTCTGGACATTATAAAGCTCCATTACCTTCTCACAATTCTCTGCCCACCACCTCTGAGCTTGGTATTTATTAAACATTTCTCGACTATTGTAACAGAATAAACACGAGTCAGAAATTTGGATGCATTTATCGAGAAAATAATCTGGAACATGCAATTCATTTCTCGTAATAAAACATATATAAGCTCTTAGTATTTTCATTGAATTACATTATTATGAAGGGGGCATATATGAGGTAGTTCCTTGTTATTATATGGTGTGTCATTCTTACCGGTAGTATTAGCGCTATTGTTGTATTTTCGTATTCTTATATCTTTGTTATTACATCCTGTCCCACCCATTTGCGTCTGTTGTCCTACTACCTTGTTGATCCTATTGTTTGTCTATTACTTCCTTTTCTGCTCTTGAGTCGAGCGTTTACCGGAAACAAGCTCTCTACCTTCGTAAAGCAGGGGTAAGGTCTGCGTAGACACTACCCTCCCCAGACCCCACTCGTGAGATTTCACTGGGTTTGCTGTTGTTGTCGTTGTTGTTATATATATGAGGCAGCTTGGCCTTTCATTTAACATGAAATTAGGTCATTGGTTGCTATTTAGTTTATGCAATGCATCTCCAGAGCATCTACTACGTCACCAGCTTAATGTTTTAGGTATAATTTTACTATTTTAGGTAAAAGTATGGTCATAGTAAGAAGGTAAAAATGGAGAAGTGGGAACAGAAGAAAGTAAACGAGATCAGCAATAGTTTCGGGGAACTTTACATAATTGTCACAGTCTAAAAGAAATATAACAAATTCTTAGCATGAAATTCAGTATTACAGCTATGGCAGGAAAATATTTATATTTGTAGCACACAATTCCATTAAAATAGGAATATTAATTATTAATCCCTAAAAATAAGCAAATTGACCGGAAAGTCAATAAGTCTTTGCACAAGAATCATGCCTTTTGTTTTCTCTTTATTTATTAGCTTTCCTTCTTTTTCTTCATCTTTCCTTCTTTACCTTTTGGGATTTCCTTCTTAACTGTGTTTTCTGCCGAAGCCAATATATCTTCTTAATTTGTTCCATTTATTTTCTTTTTAATTATCTCTCTTAAGTTTTTCTCTTCCTTCTTTCCTCTTTTCTTAACATAAAGATCTTACTTCGATAATAATATACGTTAATATACACAAAACGTATATATAAATAATTATACGTTGAATTAACACATATAAAAAATATAAAAAATATACATAAAAAATACATCTTCAATTAAGATGACATTTGACATATGAAATATATATTAAAAAAATATATCTTAAATTTAATTAAGATGGCACTAGACATATATATATATATATATATATATATATATATATATATATATATATATATGTGTGTGTATATGTATATGTATATAATACATCATGAATTAAAATGGTACTTGACATATAAAATATATTTGAAATATACATTAAAATTTACATCTTAAAATAAGATGGCACTTCACAAATAAATATACAATATATATATATATATATATATATATATATATATATATATACACACACACATAAAAATACATTTTGAATTAAAGTGATACTTGATATACAAAGTGTAAAAGACGTCTAAATCAATACATCTTAATTTATGTGACATTCACATATGCATCAGATTTTCGAAAATGGAGTGAAGAAGATGAATGTTGGAAAGAGAGAATGGAGATGGAAGAAAAATACTTCCCATGATTAGTGCAGTAGCATAATTTTTATAATATGCTAATAATGAAGAAAAAAAAAAGTGTTCTTTATGGAATAAACAAGAAATGATTCAATTTTTTTAAATAATAGTTAAAAAAGGATCAAGCATCTAAAAAACTCTAATTTTTTTGTGGTCTAAATCTAAACATATTATTAGCAAGAGAAATAATTAGTAGATTATGTTATGGAGTAAGTGTCCTCTTTCATGGCCTACCACTCACTCAAGCTTTTAGACAAAAAGGATTCCCTGCATAATTTAAGGGGACCAATAACTCAAAAACTGGCTTTAATGCATGGATAAAATTAAATGCATTACCTTTGACTTTGCTTAGATGACATCCTATCCTTCACCAACCTAGAAAATGATTATATCTATTTCACGGGGATGGATAGTGACTCACAGGCCATTGAACAGATTATGAAGAACTACTGTTCAACAATGATTAATTTCAATATGTAAATACATATATATTTTTTATGATAATAGGAAAGGTTGATGACTCTCATCATAAAATCTTGTGATCCACGGATTGCACTAACGTACAGAGACGGATCTAGGATTTGAACTTGATATAATCAGCCTTTGAAGTCTAACACTAAACTTAGGGTGTATTTGGTACGAAGAAAAATGTTTTCCTTTGAAAATATTTTATAGGAAAATGATTGATTTTATCACTTATTTTCTTGTATTTGGTTGGTGAGTGAAAATTATTTTCGAAAAATATTTTCTATTGTTTAGTTAGTAAGTAAAAAATATTTTTTTGAAAAATATATAATTTAGGCAAATACTATGGAGTGGTGTGGAAGGGTGGGGGTTGGGTGGGGGTGAGC
>MCJB01011443.1:4255-17302 GCA_002018475.1 Nicotiana obtusifolia | reverse complement strand
ACCTATATATACACAATACATACAAACACTATTTTGAAGGAAATACAAATCTGTATTTTCTTCTTCTTTTTGTATTTATAGAAGCTGTTTGTTTTCTCAATAATATTATTTGCTCTGACAATATACATACATGTGTATTTGTATGTATATTACTATATATATGTTTTGCAGAGCTAGTCCCTAGGGTTTGAGTTTTTCAGATTTGATTAACTGAGAGGTGAATAAATGAGCTGATTCTCAAGCTGCTGTTAGCTGCAGCTTTCACTTTCAGTCAGTAAAAACGCCAATTATACAAATTCAGTTCATGAATTAAAAAATTAGATATCTGAAATAGTGAATATTCGTATTCATTAATTCAGCTGTACCTGTTACGTGTATTTATAGCAAAAAATACATACATGTCGATTCTAAGGCGTAGGAAGGGCACAGAGCCCAAAAAAACCTCGAATTCTGAGCCTGAGTTCGAAGAATTTAAGGATAAGAATAAGGAGAATAATTTAGGTTCAAGGAGGTTAAGGAGAAGGAGGAGATGGGGATGTGTGGACGGATGTTGTTGGTTTATAGGTTGTATATGTTCGATATGGTGGTTGTTATTGTTCCTTTACAACGCAATGCCGGCGTCGTTCCCGCAGTATGTAACGGAGGCGATAACGGGGCCGTTACCCGACCCGCCGGGAGTTAAATTGGCTAAAGAAGGATTAAGAGCTAAACATCCGGTTGTATTTGTGCCGGGAATTGTGACTGGTGGACTTGAGTTGTGGGAAGGACATCAATGTGCTGAAGGTTTGTTTAGGAAGAGGCTTTGGGGTGGTACTTTTGGTGAATTGTACAAAAGGTAGTTGCTTTTTTTCTTTTTTGATTCTTTTTTAGTCATTCCAATTTGTGTGCTTTAGCTATTTTTTGATGTTGTGGAGTTTCATTGAATTCGGGTAAGTGAAAAGGATTTTTTGATGTTATTCAGGGAAATTACGTGAGAAAGGCGTTCTTAGTCGTTAATTGAAAGGTTCTGAAAGCTGAAAAGAATCATTCTTTACTGTAATGTGAGGATTTATCATGAAATTGGCTAATTGCTAGCCTAAAAGATTCATTCTTTACTAGTAATAGTATTTTTTTTTTTTGACAGTTTCTTGTGAAGTGAACAATTATTGCTGGCTATTAGTATTCATTATTTTCTTTAACTTTCTTTTGTTCAGTTTTCACTCAAAAATAAAACAAAATATTGGATATTGGATTGGACTGGTGGGAGATATGGCATTTGGTCAAAAATATCAAAACAGACTCTACAAACTTAGTTGTTAAGCTTTCTGAAAAGTTTCTGCCCACTCTGTTTTCGAAAATTTTCAAACAAATGCCTTTAGGTGGAGTAGGCTAATTAAGCAAATAAAGTAGGTATGTGATAAAGGTTCTCAAGTTTGTAACCCATAATTTGGAAATAAAGCATTCTTATTTTCTTTAAATCTTTTTTGTCTTGCTAATGAAAAAGGTGTGATTTCACGGCTTAGTTTGGTCGATTGGAAGTGAAATTTGCTTCAGAGTAAACCAATCAGGGTTATCTAACACCAACTGACTAATTATTGGTCAGGCTTTAAATTTCTCCAGTGTTTGAACCATAATAGTCGATGAGGATCAATTGAGTTATTACTGAATCTTCTGCTTCTAAATTTTTGCTTACAAGACATAACAAGGAGCTCTCTTTTTGTCCAATAAAATGCAGACCTCTTTGCTGGGTGGAGCATATGTCACTTGATAATGAAACTGGATTGGATCCTTCTGGAATAAGGATTAGACCTGTCTCTGGACTTGTTGCAGCTGATTACTTTGCTCCAGGTTATTTTGTTTGGGCCGTTTTAATTGCCAATTTGGCTCGCATCGGATATGAGGAGAAGAACATGTACATGGCTGCCTATGATTGGAGGATTTCATTTCAGAACACTGAGGTACTGTGCCGAAAGCAAGCATATGTTTTTTTTCCTGTTGTCACCCTGGCGTTTTATGCTTTGCTGGACAATACTTACTTCTGATATCTGATCTGATTTACAAAATGTGTCCAATCAGCACTTCTAGAGCTATCCGTGCAAACTTATATCTCAGCTTTCTTTCCAAAATGTTCAGGTGCGAGATCAAACTCTAAGCAGGATTAAAAGTAACATAGAACTCATGGTGGCTTCGAGTGGTGGGAAGAAGGTGGTTATAATTCCACACTCAATGGGTGTTTTATACTTCTTGCATTTCATGAAATGGGTGGAGGCACCATCTCCAATGGGTGGAGGAGGTGGATCTGATTGGTGTGATAAACATATAAAAGCCGTAATGAACATCGGGGGACCCTTTCTGGGTGTCCCAAAAGCAGTCTCAGGGTTATTCTCAGCTGAAGCCAAGGATGTTGCTGCTGCCAGGTTTCTTTCTCTTCAATGAATAGTCTGGCTTTTCCTGATAAAAAATGTGAAGTCTGTTTTTTACTAAAATATCTTATGTAGCGCTCCTTTGTCTTTCTTCTTCTGGATGCCTAATAGTTGTATGTAATTTGATGATGTTCTTTGTAAGATAAATTGTTTATAAGTTGCAATTCTCGTATAATGAACAAGTTCGAAACAACCAAAGGTCCTAGTAGTTTTGGCTCCTCTCGTCCCTTTCTAGAAAAGTGGCTTATCTTTATATTTTTGTGGGTCCAGAAAGGATCTTTACCTTTTCCTGTTGGTGATATTGTTATACCTGCAATCGGGTAAAAATTTTACCTACGAATAGAAGTCATATGATGTAGTTCAAGGGAGCATTCCTGTGCAGGCTTCTTTGCGTTGTTACACGGTAATATATGTCAATGCCTTCAGATGTCTACAATGGTCTACCAAGGATACCGTGCTACTAGCTTCGTTCTCGATTCTTCCTTCATTTGATTAAGCACTTTTGTGGGTGCGTTCTGTCATAGCTTCATAAAAGAGAATGTTCGTGGTCTTTCACAATGTGCTACTGCATCTGTTAGATTTGAATGAAGAAATTCTTTGCTTTTTCTTTTTCATTCTACAGTTTTAAGTGGAGAGTGAGAGGCTCCCCTCTCACTCAGCCTTCCATTCCTATTGCTCCTTATTGATAGTCACCTCTGAAATTTGAGGTTGTATACCATGACTTCGACCGATTAGAGTTAGATGTACCACGATAATGCTCCTAGTTCTGAAAGTACAGAGAAAAATAAGAGTTAATCTTTCTGTACCCTTTAAAAACTAGTTAATTTCCTCTATGAAACTATTCTGATGGCCTTTTCTCTATCAATTCATCTCCTGTAATGTGTGTGTTTGCACACTCTTGTGAAGGGAATGTATTATTCACATGCAGGCATGCACAAGTAGTTTTTTTCCTGTGCCACCTAACTTGGAGCTTCTGGTCTCTGCAAGAGGCATTCCTGAGCTGAAGTAGAATTTGCCCCTTCTGCAGGTCTATGGCCCCAAGTTTTTTGGAAAGTGAAATGTTCAACTTTCAAACTTTACAGCATGTAATGAGAATGACTCGTACATGGGATTCAACAATGTCAATGATACCAAAAGGCGGAGATACTATCTGGGGCGGGTTGGATTGGTCCCCAGAAGAAGGCTATGAGTGTAATGAAAAGAAGCCGAAGAACAACATCACCCAGACAGCAGAGAGTGACAGGAAAAGAAAGTCAGTTAATGCTACTCGTGTGAAGTATGGAAGAATAATATCATTTGGGAAGCATGTTGCTGATTTACACTCCTCAGAGATCGAGAGGATCGACTTCAGAGTAATGTTTTTACTTGAATTTTGAATATTCACTATACTACTGTCAAGGGTTTATGTTGCCAATACAATACTGTTTAAACTATCATGTTCCAAAATAACATGATGACCCATTAGCTACCAGTGTTGTCAAAAGCCAAAAGCTCTAAAAAGTGCTCCAGGTCGATTGGGGCTTTAAGCGCAAAGCGCTACTAAAGTGCGGGCTTTTGTAGAAAAAGGCGCAACTAAGGAAAAAAAAAAAAATACGTATGTACTTCAAGAAGAAAGAAACAAATTCACTCCTAATGTTTTCTTCAGCAACTAATACACTTATTTGCTAATATATTTGTTGTTTAGTGCCGCTCAGTTCAAGATAGAACTCATGGGCATTGAGGCGCACGCTTAAGCGAGGCGAAGCGCCCTCCTTAAGCGTTTCTGAGCTTCAGGGCTTAAGCGCCTTAAATGAACCTTTGACAACACTGTTAGCTACCAGTAGGATCAGATGCTAAGACCTAAACTCTCATATGCCGACAAAAGTACTTGTCAGGCTGTTATGAACGTTTGAAATATTACATTTATCTTTTCCGTGTGTTAGTTATCCGTATGTAGTGCATATGTAGCCTTCGCTCTATCTTCTAATGTAGAGGATGGGAAAGGCGTGGTGATATCTCAGAAATTGAGTAAGAAGAGAAAATCTTCTCTTTCATATAAGCCTCTAGTTGGAATATACATCTCCCTTTGTCATGTGTCAGTTTTCCATATGTCGTGCATATGTAGCCTTCGCTCTATCTTCTAATGTAGAAGATGGGAAAGGCATGGTGATATGAGACACAAATTGAGAAAGAACCAGAAAATCTTCTCTTTCATATGAGCCTCTAGTTGGAATACCTTTTGGTGATTCTAGTTTCATATTTATGTAGTAGTTTCAATTATGAACTGGCTGCTCAGGTCTGTGATCCTATCAAGCTTTTGGAGTTGAAAGATAGCTTGTAACTTTTATTATGTTGAAAACATGCAAGCCCTCTCATAGATGGATTTAACATTTGATGTTTTCTTTTTCCGTAACTGTCTTTAAAGACAGGTCATAACGCGAAATTGGTGGTTTGATCAGCTTTTAAAAAGCATAAGCACTTATGCAGTCATTAACTATGCTGTTAAGTACACTGCAAATTCTTCGTTCGTTAAGACTATCTACTGTCACTGTGCATATCAGGAAACTTGTGAAATTTCTTTGGCTAACCCCATCTCTGGGTGAAGTAGTATTGACATCTATAATGCATTATTGCAGATTGCCATGAAGTAACAGTTATTTCATCCCAAATTTAATGTATTCAACTATGCTCGAATTGATTTTATCATGCTTCAGATGTGCTCTATATTAGTTTGTTTAAACTTCCATATGCACTAGTTATCAGCAAACTAGTCTAACGGTTGCATTTCTACTTTTCTAGTTTTAGGCTCTCTTAAAAATAAGAAAAGAAGTTTTAACTGGCCCTGTCCATTTTTCGGTTCTCTCCAGGATGCTATCAAAGGTAAAAGCCATGCCAATTCAACTTGCCGTGATGTGTGGACTGAGTACCATGATATGGGTATTAGAGGTGTCAAAGCTGTGGCAGATTACAAAGCTTATACAGCTGGATCCGTTTTGGATCTTCTTCATTTTGTTGCACCAAAGTTGATGAAGCGTGGTAGTGCTCATTTTTCATATGGAATTGCTGATGATCTGGATGACAAAAAATATGAGCACTACAAATATTGGTCAAATCCCCTGGAAACAAAGTAAGGTTCTAAATTTTCTATAGGCTTATTCTTTGATCTGATATGTCCATGCTCTTAGGCCAGCTCCTATCTTAATCTCTTGACTTGAAGCCCATCTATAGAGTCTGCAAATATATTAAGGACACAACTGAGATTCAGACCTCTTTGGTTCACCAATTTTTGTTGTATAACGTGGATATAAAGGTGAAATATTTTCAGGGTTCTAGGAGCTGCAAACATTCTTTTGCAAGTATGATTCCATCTTTTCAACTCAACTTCCACTATCAGTTTCCATCCCAAAGTTCCAGTTTGGCAGTTAATGCTTGCTTTCTGCGTTTGCAAGAAGTAGTTCACATAACATGTTGCAAAAGACGCTCTTCCATCTTTCTTGACTTGGTTCATTATATGTTACAGCAATCTATTTGGCTTATAGCTAGTTCTCAGTCTTATGTTCCATTTACAGATTGCCCAATGCACCAGGGATGGAAATCTTCTCAATGTATGGAGTTGGAATTCCAACTGAAAGAGCATATGTATACAAACTTAGTCCTGCTGGAGATTGCTATATTCCTTTCCAGATAGATTCTTCTGCCGAGGGTGGAAATGAAAGTCCTTGCTTGAAAGGCGGTGTCTTTCATACCGATGGGGATGAAACTGTACCTATTTTAAGTGCAGGTTACATGTGTGCGAAAGGATGGAGAGGAAAGACCCGCTTCAAACCATCAGGCATCCATACATTTATAAGAGAGTACAATCACGCCCCTCCAGCTAATCTTTTAGAGGGCAGGGGAACGCAAAGTGGTGCTCACGTTGATATAATGGGAAATTTTGCACTAATTGAAGATATCATCAGAATAGCTGCTGGGGCTACTGGAGAAGACTTGGGAGGAGATCAAGTCTATTCCGATATCTTCAAGTGGTCTGAAAGGATTAAACTGAAGCTTTAACATTTCATATGGTGAGATTTATGCCATCTCTTTCTTACAATATGACTGATGCTATATGGTTTCAAGTTCCTTCTTTTGTTGTTATGATTAGAAAATGGTAAAAGAATAGATCAATAGGCTGATGAAAGGACCCACTTTTTGACTTTCGCTGGTTATAGGTTGCATGAAAATCGTGCACTTCAATTTTTATAGCTTAGAAGTATACTATATTTGGCGCATGATGGCTTCGTTTTCTTAACTGTATGAATCGATGTCAGCTAAGATAGTTATTTGCTATACTATATTAGTGGTAGTTCTATACAACTTAGGATGCTGCTTTTGTACGCAGAATTTCATGTGCGAGTAACCAATTATTGCTTTGGGGAGCTTCTCGTGCTAAGCAATACAACTGGCTTCTCGACTCTCTGCTGAAACATCTGTTTTATCTGAACAAGAGCCCGGAAACCTGAAGCTGCTTACTTCAGTGTCCTGGAACTGTAAATGTTGCAAGAAGTATGCATGTTTGCAGCCATTTTCATTATGCTTTAGTTTGGCTGCCATTTGGTTGCATAACTTCATGTGCCTAGAAATTTTGGACATTCATTGATTTTTTTCTGTAATTGTATCCTTCATAGCTTAGTGCACACACTAATTCGAAAGCAGCCAAGAACTGGTTGATTTGCTTTTAGATAGGGAAGTATTTATCCGTCCTATTATATGGTTTATGTATCAAGAATGTAATCTGTCAATTTATCTTTTTTCTGTTCAAGTTGGGTAGATTAAAACTGATGATAGAAGAAAGTAATTTTGCCCGTTATATTTGTATAGACACAAAATTGTTTCTTGTATCATTAAAAATGCTAAGTAAAGTAACAAAATTGTTTCTTGTATCATTAAAAATGCTAAATTATGTGTTAATTTCTCAGATAATACAACTAATCGGAAAGTTGCCGCAAATCTCTTCAACTCTGAATCGGACCCCAAGTAACTGTAAGAACCGTCTTGTCTCCTCATTAAGTGGCTGCAGGTGAAAAGAACCCTATTTAGGGAGTGCAATAGAGAACCTGAGATCCGGTGCGAACAATCAGTCGAAGGAGCGGTAGGTTTTGGCTTGGGAAAAACCCATGGATGAGCGAGAATATACTCGCATCTTATTCTACTACTTTGTAGAGGAAATCAGTCGTGAATCTCAGTATAACTTTGTTACCTTAGCTTGAAAAATAGTCCTAGGCCTCTTTCTATCCCGATATTGAAATTCTCATAGTTGAAGCAAATCAAATCAATTTTCAGACGGGACTTCAACAAATCTAATCAAATATTAACCTTTCAACGAGCAATTCATTTTCATGTTGATTTAGTTCGTTATTAAGAAAGGCACATGTAATGGCTTTCATTAACTTGCAAGTAGATCTTTTTATTGTAATAGAGTGGTAAGTAATCTTTATGTTTAATTAGAAGTTTCGGGTTCGAGCGCGGGTATTGACTCGCCTTTGTTAGGAAATATTTTATTCCCAATATAAAATTTTTCTACCCAAATTTAAATTTAGTCAAATCTTAATACGGGTACTACTTAACACCGAATGAAAAATAAAGAAAAAAGAATAGTCAAAAGCAGGTGGCAGTACCCCATATTTACTATTCCCAACTGTTAAATGCCTAACAAGTAATTCCACTTCCATTTTAATTGGTTTAAATAGTGAGGTTCACTTTTGCAAAAACCGACAAACAATGGGATTTGGCTAATTCTGAACCTTAACTTTTGTCCTTATTTGGCTGTCGTTTAGTCACCTCAAAATCGCCAAAAGAGATCACCGGATTTCCAATGCCTATGTTGCTGTTCTTACCAAAAAAAGACCTGCCTAGAATTTTGATTCTTTTCACAACTACTCCTACTATTACGTGGAAAATACAGAACCCCCTACCAACTGGCCTTCGTTTGTCAAATTTCTTCTTTTACCAAAACTGTCCCCCTCTATCGAGTAAGTTATAAATTTACGGGTCGTTTGGTAGGTTGTACTAAGTAAAATAATTTTTATATAAAAATTTAATTCGTTTAATATAATATTTGGTTGCTCAATTCAATTTATGCATACTTAATATATAGATTACTTATACCTCATAGGAGGGCTTGGCTAATACCAAGGAAACCAAGGGATTACTGATCCTTGCATTAACTATACTTGGATAAGACCTTAAAATTATTAAACCGCCCCTCAAACCCTTTTCCTAAATTTCTTTATATACATAAAGAAGAATATTCAAGGGTATAGTTGTAAAGAATATTTTGTATAGTTTTAAACCAAACACAAGCTTAGATTATACATTGTATAGCTAATTTTTAATACAATGAACCAAACACTTGATAAAAAATAATTCCAGCACTACAATCCCTGTATTACTAATACCTGCAATGTTAATTCCTGCATTACTAATCTCAGCATTACTTGTGTTCGTACCAAACGACCCCTTAAAGTGGAGTTTGGAGAATGGGTTTGGACACACTTTTTTGTTTCAGAAATAATGACATACTTATATATTTGTGAAAATAATTTATTATAAATTTATTTATTTATTTTTAATGACAAACTTTTATATCTATACGAATATTATTGAGTGTTTAAGATTGCAAGTTTTAAATTTTTTTTCCTTAAATTCTATGCTGAATCAAATTACGTCGCATCGATTAAAACGGGGAAAATAATTGTTATATTATTCTTTAGTGTTTTGTCAAGCATTAATCCAAAGTCTTAACTGCTTCTACCTCTACTTTGACTTATTTCTTCCGTTTAAAAAAGAATGATTCCTTTTTAAATTTGGTCTTGCTTTAAACTTTCTTATTTTACTTTAATGAGATAATTATCACCATACAAATATTTTATAGATTATTTTAGACCACCACTATAAAAATCTTTTATTTTTTTTTAAATTTCATGCTCAATCAAAGAGATTTATTCTTTTTGAAGTGAAGGGAATATTAATTAACTTGTACTAATGTGAATGCTAGGCAAAAGTTTCTCCCAGTCTTTGGAAAATTTAAGTTAATCTATTAAGGGAATTTTTTTCCAATTTTTTATATAGTTACATTGACGTACAGTTTTTTAAAGGATAAAATTAAGATTAATGTTAGGACTCGTCTCTAGATCGGTAGTCTCTAAAGTAGGAACATTTGAGTTTTTGGCTTTTGTATTACAAGATCTGTCATTAGCGGCTTTCCGGTCACGCCTCATGACCCTTTGAACGCTTCCCGTGACGTCCTGGCAAGCCTCCTAACGTTCAGCGTCACGGTAGGGCCTGTAGTTTCGGCAGCTCCAAGTAATAAGTGCGCAGGCGCTTCTGTTGCCCCGCTGATAACCAGCGGCAGCGCCCTGCCACAGGCAGATACCCACAGCGCCGCGCGCGCAGATCCTGATCCTAGTGATAAAGTTGCTGCAAACGGACTTGTTTCTACCTTGTAGAAGACTAAGTCCTTTTCATTGTAAATATAGAATATATTTTACCTTATTTTCTTTTTGTATGCATCTACAACTTTCATAGGTCAACTCTTGTAACTTTGATTTATTATTTTTAAGCATTATTAGGGGGATCAAGCATTCAAAACTTTCTAGCAAGCAAACAATTCTCTGTACTGGTGTCTCTCCCCCTCGACACCGCGTAGCTTTTTTGTAATAGCTTTCATTTATACAATCAAGCTTTCTTTCTCAATTCTCTCTACTGTTTTCAGTTGCTTACGACATTGGTTTTTCCCGTACGGCACTGACAATCTAGTCTAGCGTACGGAGGGGACCTCAGTTGGCGAACAGTAATCGTGCTGACATTGATTGCTTAGCCTTACGTTACCCTTCCAAAGAACCTCAGGAAGGTGCTGCGTAATAGATCTTATGATGAAAATTCCCTTTTAATGTTCAATAGGTTAAACAAGATTCCAATATACTCATACTTAGGTTCGTAATTCGCATGTTAATTTAGAGAGCACTAGTAAATATTAAAAATAAATTCTACTCCAAATGATCGTATTTATTCACTTTGTTGCGACCATTAACGTACGCATTACGAACCTAAGAATGAGTATATATGAAACTATAATTGTTGTAATTTAAATATAAATTAAAAAAGGTTCTCTTTCATTCAAAATATTATAATCTATGTGAATTTATCTTACGGTAACTTGTTAAAGTGACATCTTCTCATTACGATTAGTTATATTAATCTTCATATAACTAATATGATGTTTGGTTTACGGTATTAAAATCCACATAACTTGTGGGGTTTTTAATATCATAAATCATACGGTATATAACTAATACAAGCATATATCAAAACGAGAGTATATATATTATTTGTTATATCAATAAAATAGAAAGTGAGACAAGTATATACATGTATTAACAATACATGAATAAAAGCATATTAAACAATAAAATAACATTATACGATAGATAAATCTAAAATAATGATTCGCGTAGCATTGTATAATAATCCTCGTATTAATTATTTTTCATATACCAATTATTGTATTATTATCACAGTCTAACAATTCATGCATAGTAATCTTTGTATAACTAAACCACAATAAAACGATTCTTAATTAAATAGGCCCAATGGATGAATCAATAACCGGAATAAGTGCACAGATAATCATTCTCATATATATTATTTAAAAGTTAGACAATACTAATTCTGTCTTAAAAAATTAAATTAAAAAATTTAAAATTTAAAATATACTGACTAATTTCTAAATAAAAGTCATTTAAAATGACTAGCCGGTGTCATTTATATCCAATAACCTTAACCATTTCGAAATTAATCGATTAAAAATTCGGAATGCAAAACACACTCCACAATTTACGAGCGTGTACCTCACACGTCCAAAAAAGAAAAAAGAGAAAAAAGAGATAGGCCTACAAATGAAGATTAAGCGCGTGACAGAAGTAATTACATTGGAACAGTAAAGGGCAGCTAAACACAGTGGGTAAAGACTAAAGGGTCCTTTGGTAAGTTGTACTGAGTAAAATAATTTCTGTATAAAAATTTAATTTATTTAATATAATATTTAGTTGTTCAATTTAATTTATGCATACCTAATATATGGATTACTTATACCTTATAGGAGGGCTTAGCTAATATCAAGAAAATCTAATCTCTGCATTAACTATACTTGGATAAGACCCTAAAATTACTAAATCGCCCCTCAAACCCTTTTCTTAAATTTCTTTATATACATAAAGAAGAATATTCAAGGGTATAATTGTAAAGAAGATTTTGTACTGTTTTAAGCCACACACAAGCGAATTTTTAACACAATAAACCAAACACTTAATAAAAAATAATTCCAACATTATAATTTCTGCATTACTAATATTTGCATTATTAATCTCTATAATACTAATCTCTATATTATTTGTGTTCGTAACATAAAGTTATTATTTTAGTGTAATAGCACAGTCGTCTTAGCCAATTAACACTCTCATTTCAAAAAAAAAAGAAAGAAGTCAGAAATGGTTAAAATTTTGAAAACTGATGACGCCATTTATGTGTTAGGAAGCTACTCTACTACTGTGTACTTAAGCTACTTTACTCGGTTGACTTTAATTAAATTTTTTATTCTTTTTTAATAATATTTAATTTTTTCAAATATTAAAAAATAATTATTTTTATTTTTAAAAATATCTTTAGAATAAAAAGACTAAGAGTATTTATTGTATTTTCAACTAACAAACTAAAATTAATAGGTCAATTTTATTGTTAATTAATGTTAAAAAATAAATTATTTAATATATGTGAAAACAGATCAAAAAAATCAATTAAAATAAACCGGGAGTAGTATTTAGGATTTTCTTTTTAATTTTTAAACAGCAGATGCAACAAGTTTTTTATTAGTATATATCTCTTTTAGAGAGAGAAAGATAAAGAGAGAGAGAGAGTTTGAAGGAAGGGAACATGCTTAATTTCACCTAACAGGCGACTCTTGTGTTTATTTTCCTAATCTTACAGACCCCAAAAGGTATTCCTCCATTTCTTTAATTTAATGTTTTCCCACTTATTTATCCTACTTCTGTGTTTTATTCTCTTACTTCAAGTTCTGAGATGATTATATATTTTCATATACGTAAACTTTGCTTGTTTTTTGTCTTCTTCTCTTCTTGTTAGTCATGTTTTTTGTTTGTTTCTGTTTGCTATTTGGTTTGCCGTAAAACTTACTCTTTTGGGTATTATCTCTGTGTTCTCCAATTCTGCTTATTGAATGTTGAATGCATGTGGTGTTTGTTTTCTGCTAATGGTTATGCAACTGTAAAAGGGAAAATAATGGGTAAAGTTATTATCTTTACTTTAATCTGTGATGTTTATGGTTGGATACAAACTGGGATTTTGATTTCAGGTTCATATAGTAGTCTGTTTCGGGTATATCAGGAAAGTTAACAAGATGGGATTTTGGAATGATGCCTGTTATGTAAAAGAGATCTACTATTTGCTTTGACTTTTCTTCTTAGCTACTGTTCTTGAGTTTCTATTCTTGGTCCTCCTCCTTTTTCTTCTTCTGATGATGATGCTCACTGTCCTGATATTTGAAAACAGTGTTTTTCTGGTAAGCTGGGTTTTCCTGGTTTTTGTGTGTGTGTGTTTTGGGGGGGTGGTT
>MCJB01011442.1:251402-289350 GCA_002018475.1 Nicotiana obtusifolia | reverse complement strand
GGACTAGATATTTGGAGCATGAATAACATAACATGGGGCCCAATATTGGGTAAAACCAAATTTTGGGATGGGCAAAACGTATTTCTAGTAAGTTGAGGTACTCTAGGAAATTGCGAACCTTTTTACTAAGAATGGGGAGAGCTATATTTCATCTCTGCTGAACAGACAAATAGACATTTTCTACTTATAATAGCTCGAATTGATTATATAATGCTCAACTTCATCAAGATGTGACACTTTAGGTGAAAGACTCATTAGTAAAACTAATAGACTACTTGTGAAGAAATTGCACCATTCTTTTTCAAATCTTTCAAGTCATCTTCAAGAACTTCTATGTACTTGTAATTTTATAAAATCCATCACATATATACATCTGCATCCCTGTTATATTCAACTGCAAGTACCAAAAATCTCCTCCACCTTGTACCACTATGACAAGAGATTTGAAACAATACACATTACAAATCTGTTATTACAATTTAAGTTACATTAAAACCTACCTGGTGAATGGGCGGGTACATTGGATTCATACAAACAGGGCATTCAAGTAGCTCATGAACAGCGCTATTAGATCCCGCTCCATGCTTCCCACCAATAATAGCTGAAGATTTTCTAAAAGGGGAGCTTTTGAATTCAGAACTTTCTGGTGCAATACCATAATCAGCATATCCACTCCGGGAATCGCCAATATCCTGGTAATTGCTGCCTCCGGGAGCCATGATATCTATATTAACTACCAAGCGTTGATAACAATATATATCCTCCTCAAATCTGATCTTCTAGCTCTCTTGACGGTCGTGGTCCTGTCACCAAAGAAAGTGTGAATACAAATTGGAAAAAAAGGTAAAGAAACTAACCTATCAAACGAAATAGGAAAATGATCTAGATAAATGAAAACCTTTACTAGTTAGATGAGCCTAGTTTAAGGCTAGTTAATGCAGGCAATCTACACCAAACTTTTACATGGAAATTTATCAGTCAAGTCTTGGATGGCAAAACAGAGTGCAATTTTTTAAAAATATTCATTTTTCAAGCAAAATTAACACGAGAAGGGAAAAGGAAAAGGAAAAATTAGGGACAGCAGAAGAGAAATTTAGTGAAACTAGTTAGTATGCCTATCATAAATAATGAGATAACTAATCTATGAAGTTTTTGATTGTCAACATTCAAGATTAGCTAGTTGCGCACCATGCGTAGAACAGACAACCTGTTTAATATATTGTCCTTCAATAACTAGGTCTTGTGACAAAAAAATTTTGAACGATATTACTTTTGAACAAGAACTTATTTAACCGATAAAAAAATGAACGAACACATCTAATGCCCGAAAGCAATTGCAATTGGTAATTTGGCAATTGCATGAATTAAAATTCAGACATAAATAATAGTACTAACAAAGTCCTTGTGGTTCAAATAATGCGAAGCTAAGTTACTCTCAGGGAAAATCATTCAGAAAAGTGTAGTTCACAACCAAAGGTTGGGAACGAGCATTTGTAATGGAAACCAAGCTGCTACATAACTAGTTCAAGTTTTGAAATTCCTTTAGAGGCATCATTTAGACGGAGTCCATTGAGGTGAAATTTGAAAGATGGATGTAAATAGATACTGCAAAAGGACTACCACTCCACTGAATTCTTTTGATAAGGAACAAAGTGACATTTCATCCAGAATGATACCTCATCTGCAGTTGAGTTTCACGGTATGGATTGAGCAACCTATCCAAGAAAATCTCTACATTTTTGGATAAGTCCAAGAAAACTACTGTCTAAAATTTGTCCATTTGCGTATCCAAAGAGTCAAAGAAAAAATCCTCAACAAAGATCTTCAAGTGTATTATGCTGTCTGAAATGGAAAATATCATAACTTAAAAACCTTTTTTATAAGTTTCTAAATATCTATATTTATTTCAAAGTTCTTTTTTATAAGTAATAGTTTCTTATAAGGATTTGGCATTATAAATGTATCATAGCTAGTACCTAAAGTTTCTTACTTAGAGCTATTAATTTAACTGTTCCTCAAAGTTTCTTTTGGAAAGAATCATGTGTACTTCATTACTTAGAACTGGCTTCATCATTAATCTTTAGAAATTTTCGTCCACTTCTCTCTTCTTTAGGAAAGTGAGAGTGATATGCTCAAAAGTTGTTTCAATGCTAAGTACAAGGCTTTAGTGATTTTTCTTTACACTAAAGAGACAAATGAGAACTTTTTGTTCATAGTGGTCGAGGGAGTCCTCTCCACGCCACTAGGTCAAGAATTCAAGGCTGGTACGAGAAGAAGATAAACAGACAAGGGAGAACTAAGTAGGTTATCCTAAAAGTCTCAGCAAAGTATCACCTCAAAACGAAGAAAGATAGACAGCATAGCAAATAAGGGATCTACATATTTCCAGCATCAAACTGAAAAAGGAAAAATCTTCTGAAAGAATTTGCTTACACAAGAAGCGAATGAATTGTCTACAACAACAAGAATTCCTATGCCTCTCTCCCCTTACTCAGAAATCATAACTTTTGATTGGACGGAAATGAGAACAACAACAAACCCAGTTAATCCCACAAGTGGGGTCTATGGAGTGTAGTGTGTACGCACACCTTACCCCTTGAATGTAGAAAGTTTGTTTCCCATAACACTTGATGGACAAAATTCAGAAGAAAAAGAAAAAAACCTAGACTTCAAACCAATTCTATGACACAAAGGTCCAAACTTTATGAGCTCATAACAACTCCCAGAAACAAGAAAGCACACAAAGAAAGGGGATAAAGAAAAGATGAAGAAATTCAGCATCGAACAAAGTCTGCTGATCAACAAAAAATTAGAAACCAAGACCACAACAAACACTCAAAGATCCAAACTTTATTAGCAGTTTAGAAGGAAAAAACTCAATCCTTCTCCCCCAACATTCTTAATTTATCTTCCAAGACAACAACAATAACCTAGCAAAAGCAATTCAAAATTAAATCTGACAATTTCCTCAAAAGCACAAAAAGACCTAAAATGCTACCACATATGCTTCTTCACATTTATCTTCCCCATTTTTAACCTTGAATTCCTCAAATTCAAATAAAAGAAAAACACAAAAGCTTCAACTTTCCAGCACCCAACAAATATAAGCTTTCAAACTACAAAGATTATCAGCACCCCACAAACATAAGCTTCAATCCAAGAAAAACTACCACAACAAAAAACAAAACAAACATACAAACAAAAATCCAAGAGGAAAGAGAGCAAAACTAACCAAGATCAGATTTTGTACCAAAAAGTCTGTTTAATTCATCCCATTCTTCAAAAAAGCAACCAATAATTGGGTCTTCCTGTTAAGATTCATCAGAAAAAAGAAAGAACAAGACAAACAAAGAGGAGAAATTTAAGGGTCTGAATAAAGGGTGTATGAGTGAGTGGTTGAAATGAAGCAAAAATCCTTAAAAGCTTTCTCCTTGATTTACGTGTCCTAAGTCTCCTCTAAAGCAAGCTTCTTTCTTTTTTCTTGTCTAACAGTAAATCTGAGTGATCAAAACAAAATCTTGTAACAAGAGTCAAAGATTTGAAAAAAATGTCACAATCAAATTCACATAATAATGGAACTATAATTGAGACCACGTTAGAAATGACTAACTCGTAAAATCAGTTGAGGTGTGATAAAAAAATTGTTGATATCACCTTATAATATACAATTTATTGTGTCACACACATGTGTGTGTACGAGTAGACAAAAAATGAAGATGGGTTAGGTGTTTCTGAAAGGGTCTGGTAAATTTAGTACAACACAGCAATTTTTGTGGAAAATTGTCTAAACAGATAACCATTAATGGTGGACTTTGAAGTTTGAAGTTGTGGGGTTGGCTTTTTCTGCAAAGGGGGTGGTGGGGTCAGTTCTTTTTATTGGTTTTCTCGTAAGGATAGAAAAAAGAAAAAGGTGGCATTTCGCGTACGCAACGTTTGAAATTTTTTATTACTAGTATGATTATATAATTCAAAATTTTGAAGGGTCTTATATTATTTTTCTTTAATGTATTATTCGTATCAGCTTTGTTACCTTCTACTAACATAAGTATCGAAGATGTTTGTATTTATCGGATTCTTATTACTTTTCGTCGGTACAGGCGGATCCAGTATTTTAATTTTATGGGTTCTGAATTTTGGGACTACAACTTTAAGTATTAATGATTGAGTTATAAATATAACATTTATACGTATTTCATGATCTTTTTGCAGGTTTCGACAATAATTAAAATACCAAATATATTATTTGAGCAAAAGCTATTGAGTTCGGTCGAATTCATAATGCGACATCTGCCTCAGCCCCTGTTCATTAGCATAAGTATTAAGGTAACGTTGTTCGTTAAAACTTAGTCAGATCATAATTTCATATAAAAGCTACCACCCTCCATCAGCATAAATACAAAATTATTTTGTTCATCAAGATTTAAACAAATAAAAAGAAAATAACCTAATTTTTTTTAGAGTATGGTCTTCACATTTGTACACATCCATTGACTGCTAACTCTGTTAAGTGCAAGGGTCTAATGTTATGTTTATATTATTGGTTTGTTACAGTTTGTACCATGAAAAATAATCATAGAATTTAGTGGTGGGCATTCTGCGTAAGCACTGAAGCCATGTGGAATCTGAAATCAATCAGCAATTATTAAAATAATTATAGGGATGATTACTATAACTTTTTGAACTTGAAGATAGTCCATGCAAAGTTTTCTGCTAAAAATATTTGTTTTCTTTATTTTTTTCAAAAAAAACCTTTTGAGAAATAAATACTCTAAAAAGTGTTGGGTATCGATATACGTGAATGGAAAATGTTGGGATAAAGAGTGAAGGTAACGTAAAAGGTCCATTTTGCTTTGGTTAAAGCTTTTGTCTCACATAGGAAAAGAAAGAAAAAGAGAGATGTATATATTACATTACACCTTCTCTAGTTGCTAAAAGGGTTGAAGAGGCAAGGACCCCTTACGCCGTCGTCGTTGCTCGCTCGGCTTCAGAAAAGATTGATTGATTATCTTTTTGGATCCCTCCAAACCTGGTGACTGATCTGAATGGTTGCAAACATTCAAGATCAGTACCTCCAACATTGTGACTGATCTGAATGGTTGCAAACATTCAGAGTCAGTACTTCCAACGTCTATAAATTCTTGATGTTTTCCATAATTCAACATGAACTAAGTGCGTTCGATTATATTCTGACAAATAACAAATAATTATACACTGTTTCTATTCTTCTCCAATTTCTATTGTTTATTATTTCTGTTTCTATACTGTTTTATTAAGTGTTTGACAGATTGTTTAAAAGTTATTTTAAAACCGTTTACAGATTATTATTGCTAACAAAAAGTTCATACAAAAGCTATTTAATAAATGCTTGTTTGTTCTGTGTAAAGTTTTTGTTGAAAAAATAATTTTATATCTCATATGATTATATTTTGATGGATAAAGTTACTCGATACTTATATTGATAAGAGATAATATGTATTTAATAAAATAGTCGAGATCTCGAGATACGAATAAAGCTGATCCAAACATTACGATTATTTAAAAATACTTTTCTAGAAAACTTATGGTCATGAACCACATGTTTTCAAATTTGTGACCCCACGTGATCTATTGATTCCAGCATATTTACTTTGATCAAGACCATACAAGGTTTTATGATCCAACAACTACCAATCTAGAGACTATCTTCAGCTGTTTAATGTTATTTAATGCTATGTTTCAATCAGTGGTAGATCCAGGATTTTAAGGTCGTGGGTGTTCACTCTCTGGCCATATGAAAAAATTAGTTCATGCAAGAATCGATCCCTAACCACTTTATATTTATGTACTCTATTCACCTCTTAACCAAAGCACCCATAAGACTATTTGTTTAATGGGTGCTTGCTAGTTCTTTATACCAGTATTCCCTGTATTTTCTATATAATTATACAGAGTTTGCGTCGGGGTTAATGGGTGCTTCAGCACCCGACACGATCAACGTAGATCCGCCCCTGGTTTCAATTTATTTGTCTCATTGTGCATTTCAAAGTGTTTTAAAATGTTCGCCAAATATGAAATTTTCTTTCTTATTTTGTAATGTTATAATAGATAAAGTTTAATTACATTAATGTAATAAAATAATATACTGTAGTAACTTTCTGTATATTAAGTAAAATCTACAACAATTATGTAGTAATGTTATCAAAATAACTTTTTTAGGTATTTATTATCTATCTATCTGTATTTATATTATTATAAAAGTACGAATAATGTATGTTAAATGTTAAACGACTAAAATATTTCTCAAACATTGATCGACTTTTATACCTTTAAATATTAGTATAATTTAAGAATATAATTGTAAATCACCCGAGGCTAGAACTCTTTACTGTCGAAATTGATTGTCTAATACTGAAGGAATTTTATATTGAATAAAATTGTTATATTGAATACCATTGCTTAATATGTAGAGTCCGAAATATTCTAAGTTTTTTCATATATTTTACCCTTAATAAACTTTGTCCTTTTCTTATCTATATCTATAATATTATAAAAGTATAAATATAATGGTAGTTTACAAAAATAATCTTATAATATTACCGATATTTTAGATATTAGCCTTATAATCCTATCAATTTTAGTGCATAATGCTACACGTTAGGAATCCTACATGATTACCTTATGAATCCTATTAGTATACTGCTTTCTGCTATCTAATTCATATAAAATTAAACAAGTAAATATCTTTAGTCATGTAATCCTATTATTTTTATGATACACTTCTTAAAAATTTCTCTTACTAGTTTAATTTGAAAACTTATTATAATGTCCTATTACTAATTTAATTTGAGAATATATTATATTGTCCAAACACATTAGAAAAATGAGAGCCTCTATTTTTATAATAGCATAAATACAATATTAATATATCAAAATGACCCTAAAATATTAAACGAAATAACTCATAGGGAAAGGACATAACTGCAATAACCTATTTTTTGGACTACAATACCTTTTATGCTAATTTTTAATATTTAAGATGTTAAAATTAATATAATTTTATCTATTAAGTTCTTACTAAAAATATGTACGAAGGGTTAATAAAATCAATCTCAAAGAATCCTACGTATTTTGGCAATACATTACCACTCCATAATGTCCAATACGAAGAAAAAATAAATTAAATGAACCACATAAAGATTTGAAACTGAGAGAAAAATATCCCAACGATAATATATTTTTATATTATATTTGAACTATTTTCCTACTCAAAACAATATTTTTTATCAATTTTTCGTGTAATATTGATACCCAATTATTAAACAATAATTAAAAAATATTTAAGAATATAAATGTGTGAGAAAGAGAAAAAAAAATGGTTGGTAAGAGTCAATACCACTAATGATTCTACAAATATAAAGATCTAAAAGTGAAACGTCATATCAATCTTTTACTCTTTAAAAAAAAAATTACAGTGAATAAAATTATAATGAATATTAAATATTCAAAACAAGATATTAACTAATATTAAGATGTGAATCAACACATAATAACTTATTTTTTATGTTAAAACTAAATAATTAAAAAATTTAACTATTTATTTAGCAAGAGAATGCAATTCAATTATTTCTTAAATTTATCACATGAGTGAAATTCTTATTCAAATCTTAAAAAAAATCTTAGGGTACATAAATTTATTCCATAAAAAAAACGTTATATTCTAAAGTAAAAATGTTAGAATATTATTTATAATCAAAATGCTACACAAGTGTATGAGGAAGTACAATCGGAGCTAAATCCTAAATAGGAACAAGTTTTTAAGACTATATTATAAAGAGTCGACTCTAGTATAGCGGGATTATTCTTTGTAGATGCCTCCAACAGAATCGAAATAATATTTATATGTCATGCATTACTTGCAAATATCATATCAAGAGGCATGGCACTGTTAGCAATAATAGCAAGTGGTGTACCAACAACGATTTATTGTGAGGCCACCCACTTTAGATTTGATATACATCTTCAAACAACTTAAATAACCATCACAAATATAACAAAGCAGAGCAACAGTGTTAAATTTTTAAGGAAAGTAAAATTGATAATATGGGATGAAGTGCTTATGTGCTAAGTGTCAAAGGATAAAAATAATTGGCCGGAGTTCTAGAGATATGGATATTAATGAACCATTTGGTGAAAAATTAATGGTTTGGGATGTGTGATTCTATCAAGTACTACCTATAGTTCCAAAATCGACAAAAGCAGAGACTGTAAAAGTTAGCTTGCCAAAGTTATACTTTTGGCCTCAAATGAAAAAGATTCAACTGACAAGAAATATAAAGTAAGAACAGATCCAAAATTCAGTATCTTCTTAATTCATGTCGGAAACGAAGAAGATCATCCAATAAAAGATGATTTGGTTCTTCCTAAACATTTGGTTATCAATCACAATAGTAATAGTAATGCATTTAATAAGAGAAATATTTCTATTATTAGATTGAAACACAATTTGTGCAAATTGCTGATAAAATTAAAAAGATGTTTTAGCTAACAGAAATGAATATGTTGATCAAATAAATAAAAAGTTGATTGCAATATTTTACAGTAAAAAAATATATTTTTCAGTTTCTGACTCAACAGAAAATGATACCGGTAATTACTACCAAGAAGAATACTTAAATACTTTAGTACCAAATGGCCTTCTACCATACACGTTTGTTGTCACGCTTCTTATTTTTCTCGTATGTTAGTGTCACCGTATATATAATAGACTAAGTTAAAATTGATCTTCCATTACATATATATATATATATATATATATATATGTTAATTTTGAAGAAAAATATGCCCATTATGCCACTGAAAAACTTAGATACACTGGATAACTTATATAATAGCACACAAATGGTATATAGAAGTTTTGATAATAACGTCATACATGCAAAAATTATGATACTGGTTAATATGCTTCTAAGTATATTCTTATTCTTGAATTCAACTTTCGTCTTCCGAAATTAAAGAACATCCTTTTAAAGTTGTGTGAAAATAATTTCTAGTATGTTTATGTTTTGCAAATATAATAAATAAAGCACAAGGGGAAACATCCTAAATATTGGACTATATTACCGCAATATATTTTTGATGCACGACCAACTATATGTGCACTTTCAAGAGGGATATCAAGAACGACAGCAAGAGTTCTGGTTAAAACAGAGCAACCAACACATTAGGAAGAAACATACACAAAAAAATATTGTCCACAAAGAAGTGTTCGTACACACCATCACGTTAAATATTTTTAAACAATAATATATAATTATTTAACTAACATGACAAAATTGATAATTTGTGTAAGTTTTGATGATGTCCTTTTATTTTAAATTTCAGCTAATATAATGCTCTTTTTCGACATTTAGATGATTGTTGTATTATTATCCATAAAATTTTTCTCGTTAATTAAACTTTACTGTTCCTTCATATTAATAAATATTTAAATCATCATATGTCATTATTAACATGCAACGCACGTTCATAGATACTAGTTATTGTAAAAGCATGAATATAATGTTGGTTTACCAAATTAGTCTTAAAATATTAATAACTTACAGTAAGTCAATTGGTTATATTGGTAAAAACACACACTAAAATAAAGATAGAGTTTTAAATAAATGCATACTCTAAAAGTCCTTAAGTAACAAGTAAATCATCGTTAGGTCAGAACACTATTTCAAATAGATTTTAGTTTAAAATATTTTGAATTTGAAAAATGAAAAAAACTGAATGGAGTAGAATTGAGTATCCACTCCTAAATTTGATTGTTGAAATATAAAGCCTTCATCTCTTTCAAAGACATCCACTTTCTATCATTCTAAATTATTATTTTTTTACTATTTTCTAAATAAGGTGTGTCAGAAAAAGTATTTTTACCCTTTGAAAGTTATTTTATTTCTTCCAAAAAGCAATTTCATACTAGGTATGATAAATATTTGAGATTTTTCTTAATACCTAGGAATTTATATTCAACTAAAAATTAAATTAGAACCCTAAAACTAAACCTGCTTTGGTCGATTTTTTCATAATTCAGTTAGTCAACGACTCCTAACAACTCCTATTGTTACTTTGAATTTAAAAAATCAGCTAGTTCAAATCAAATTAAATAAAAGTCAGACAAAAAGTTTTCCTATTCCAAGATGGAGTCATATTATTGCCCTCTCAGGTTCGACCACCACAGGGTCCCAATTCTCCTGCACCAGAACTAGCTGCTCAAAAAGCAAGGAATTCGGAATCGTTGGCGACCAGACGCTCGCTAATGAGTACCGCATCTTCCCAGTGAAGTAGAGTCGTCTTCATGGGGCCTCAACGATCTCGGCGGCGATGTCCAAAGCGTGACGGACTGGGTCAAATTGAGGAGCTTGCTGTGGAAAGAGGTTTTCGGTTCGTGAACCTAATGTCTCACCTGGCGACTACAGACTTGAGTCCCGGAACCACAACCCATTCGATGGGATTCGAAATGTCAAGACTTGAGATTTAAATTGTAAAAGTTATGATAAAATGTTAGAGTTCAACTAAATTATTTGAATATTTATACAATGATTAATATCATATGATTAAATGTGCACTTGATGAGGTATAATATTTGTAGATCCAACTAAATTAAAATTTGAGCGGAACATAAATTTGGATAACCATAAAAGACTAAAGGTATTCACCTACTACTTTAAGGATTTAAACTCTAATCCAAAGTAAACACATAAAAAATTCATACATAAAAAACTAAACGGAGTATTATAAATTAATCTACAACTCTCTTCTCCATCTTTAAGAAAAATCATTTATACCTTATTTGTATAGTATAATTTTCAAAAGAAGCAGATTCAATAAAGTCTCCATTCCTTAATTTTGATCCGCCACTAAAGATATTCGTGCATCGCACGAACGTAGACTAGTACTATATTAAAAGCACGAATACCTTTAGTGAAATGTTATTCGTCTTTTTACCCTTTAAAAAATACCTTTCACACTAGACAAAATAGTCATTTAAGATTTTCTCTAATATTTAGGAGTTTTAATCCAACTAAAATTTGTGTATTAAATCCTTCTTTATTTGAAATATTTATTAACCAAATATTAGAACTTTTAAATCAACTGAAATTGTAGTTAATAATTTTTTCTTTTTAAACCTAGGTACTAGGTGGGAAGTTCTAATATTTGTTTAGAGATTTTCCCATACTATTGGGTAAAATAGAAACGATAAAAGTAATAATATCCAAATGATCAAATTTGTGCTATCATTAGTTTAATGCTTTAAAGATCTTTTCATATTTTCGAGAAGTGCTTAAAGTAATAATATCATATAACTATAATTCATTTCATTTTTAATGCGAATTATATATATGAAACATGATAACTATTTTATATTATATTTGAATTGCTTTTCTATTCTAGTAATATTTTTTATTTATCTTTTTTGTGTAATATTTTAAAGTTACACTCAATAATTAGAAGAAATAGCTAATAAAATATCCGGAAAAGGGTCAAAATTGTCCTAGACTAGTTGATTTGGTATAAAAATGACTTCTGTTCACCTATTGAGCCAAAAATACCTCCATCGTGATTTTAGTGACTCAATTATGCCTTTATTATTAACTGACTTATCTAAAAGAAATAGAAATTTTTTATGAATATCCACGTGTTACTGTCCCATTGGCCAAAATATAAATCCTTGCTAAATTAAAAGAAAAAACTACCATAACCCGAGTTTTGATTGACCTGCCCCAATCTTAAACCCTATTAATCCAAACCCGATTTTAAAAGATAATGTAACTTCTTCTTCATCTTTTAAATTCTACAAATGAAAGAATTCGTGCTACCACAACAACAAGAAAAGTAATTATTTAAGCAAGAAAATGTTGAGTTTGGGAATGAAATAAAATGGGTATGAGAATAAAATTTCATCTTGACTTAAAAAGTAATTCATCAAATAAAATCAAATGGGTATAAAATGGGTATGAGAAAAAAAATTATTATCTCCTCCTCTAATCCAATTTCATGAAGATTGGAGAAGAAAGGGGGAGTTGGCAATGGGGCTTGTCTCTTTTTCGGGTGAGTTTGAAAAAATCATAATAGGTGATTTTTATAAAAAAAAAATTGACAAAGACTTAAATTTAGACCAATAGGACGGTGGCATGTGGATATTATTTAAAAATAGTTCCCAAACAAGTTCGTTAGTTAATAAAGCGTAAGTGATCCATTAATATAACGATAGGGATATTTTTGGCTCAATAAGTGGTCGGAGAATGTTTTGATACCAAACCGAATAGTCTAGAGGCAGTTTAAACTTTTTTTTCCGTAAAATATTTAAGTATATATATAAAAAAAAGAAAAATAAAGTTATTGGGGAAAGCTAATAACCATAATGCTTGAATTCTACGAACACAAGTATACAAAAGTAAAATGTTAGATCAAAACTTTTAGCGGATAGATTATAATTATAGTTAAATATGTTTAAAGATTGAGATGAGATAATATGAAGAATTTGAATCAACAAGAAAAAAAAAGTTATTTTAGTATTAAAAAAATGAGTAAATTTTTGCAATAACGGATTAACAAGAGAATTCAATTCATTTTTTTCCTTCTCAATTCACCTTTAAGTTTTGCAATTTGACAAAATTGTTAGCATAATTACTTTAACATTAGAGTAAGTCTCGTGAGAACTACTAAAATCAAAGAATCACTAGCCTTGTCAAACACACACACATAGTCGATAATTTTCTTTAAATGTGCTCATCGAGATTGAATATACGTGCAACGCGCGTACCATAAGACTAGTTAGAAAAAAGAGATGATGATAATGATCTTACTGAGATTAGCATAAATGAATGTAATTTAATTGAAGAGACGTAAACTTACCAAAAAAGACTAATCTCATATGAAAAAATAACTCTTACCATGGTTAGGATGGAAAGGAAAATGTTAAATATGAAAAAAAAAAAAATATCGATAGAAGTCATAATTGCAGTTTTATAACCTAAGTTATAAGTAAGCATAATTCTATTAAGATAGAGAATGAACATAACTTAATTGACGCGCAGTCATATCAATTTTTTACTCTTTAAAAAAAAATTGATGGTGAATAAAATTATAATTAATATTAAATATTTAAAAGAAGAGATGAACTAATATTAAGATTTGAATTAACACAGAATAAATTATTTTTTATGTTAAAATTAAATAGTTAAAAATATAACTAATTATTTAGCAAGAGAATGCAATTCAATAAATCTAAATACTTAGTTGACGCGAAGTCGGAATTAGAGAGAGAGAGGTTAAATACAAATAGAGGTCATAAGCATAGTTTAAAATCTAAATTATACTTAATAAACATAATTTTAGTATTGTAGAAACAAGTGAATATTATGTAATTGACGAAATATAAATTTACCAAAGGAGATCAAAGTCACATATAAAATATAGCACGTACTAAGGTTAGGGCTAAAGGGAGGAAGTGCAATACAAAAGAAAGATACTTATAAGTTATAAAGGTCATAAGTGTAATTTCAAAATTTAAGTTATAGCTAAAATTATTGTAACGATTCCTTGGATAGTTTCATTCGAGATCGTGATGGAGGACATAGCTTACGATCATCGGCTTTAAAATAGGGAGATATAGTTCAATTGACGAAATATGTAAACTTACCAAATATGATTAAACTCGCATTAACGATATCCAAAAAGCTAACCCAACAAAATACGGGTTTTTTTTTAGGGCGATTAGTGGTTGCTTCGTTCGACAAGACTGAAACCTTCCTACTTGATGAAATATGGAGGAAAGTGGGGTAAATGGCCGATACTATTGGAATGATTCCTCTTCGGATAATAGGTTTATACTAAGGTTAATTAGAGTGAGTTAATTCGCATGTTAGTGCACCGTATATATAATAGACTAAGTTAAAATTGATCCTCCATTAAAGAAAAATATGCCCATCATGCCACTGAAAAACTTAGATACGTTGGATAACTTATATAATAGCACACAAATGGTATATAGAAGTTTTGACAATAACGTCATACATGCAAAAATTATGATATTGGTTAATATGCTTCTAAGTATATTCTTATTCCTGAATTCAACTTTCGTCTTCCGAAATTAAAGAATATCATTTTAAAGTTGTGTGAAATCTGGAGGGAAGTGGGGTAAATGGCCGATACTACTGGAAGGATTCCTCTTTGGATAATAGGTTTACGCTAACGTTAATTAGAGAGATGAAAGTTAAATACAAAAAGATGAAATTTTAATTTGATTGAAAAAATGCAAAATTATTAAAAGAGGCCACACTCACATAAAAATAGGTATATCATTAGGCATTTACATGTAATTTTAAAATTTAAAAGGATTAGGATTCTAAATGAAAATTTTAAAATTTAAGTTATAGCTAAAATTGTTGTATTAAAATAGGGAGATATAGTTCAATTGACGAAATATGTAAACTTACCAAATATGATTAAACTCGCATCAACGATATCCAAAAAGCTAACCCAACAAAGAACGGGTTTTTTTTAGGGCGACTAGTGGTTGCTTCGCTCGACAAGACTGAGACCTTCCCACTTGATGAAATTTGGACGGAAGTAGGGTAAATGACGGATATTATTGGAATGATTCCTTTTTGGATAATAGGTTTATACTAAGGTTAATTAGAGAGATGAAAGTTAAATACAAAAAGATGAAATTTTAATTTTAATTGAAAAAATGCAAAATTATTAAAAGAGTCCACACTCAAATAAAAATAGGTATATCATTAGGCTTTTACATGTAATTTTAAAATTTAAAAGGATTAGGATTCTAAATGAAAATTTTAAAATTTAAGTTATAGTTAAACATAATTTTATTAAGATAGAGGGAGGTGGATGTAATTTAATTAGTGAAACTAAACCTACCAAAGGGGCCAAACTCACCTATAAAATTGTACTTTCTTACTAGGGTTAGGGTTATAGGGAGCTCAATTCACCTTCAGCCGCCGTCAAACGGCGTTCTTGCTGGCGGCGGCGACATTGCCAAGAACGTGTTTTGGATCAGATCTGAGTTTATCTCAAGCTGCTTAACAACTGGTACAAGAGCTTTTAATTTTTTAATGGATAAAGCTTCAATCTCTGTATTTGTTTTATTTGTTAATGAATAATGTCTTAAATTTGTACTCCCGGCGTCCTAATTTGTGTGATGCTGTTTGATTAGACGCGGAGTTTAAGAAATAAAGACTTTTGAAACTTGTGTTTTAAAATAAACCATATATGTGACGGTAGAAGTTTAAAGTAAAATTGTTTCTACAGAAATGTTTGATAGATTAAGTGAAAGAGCATATCATAAATTGAGACGAGAGGTATAATTTCTCAGTTACTATTTGTTAAGGAGCTTTTTGAAGCTTGATCAAATAAGAAATACGGGGGGTAGGATTTTTATTTATTTATTTAGGATAGATTTTAGAACGATCTCAAATGCTAATAATTGCAACAACAAATCTCTCAAGTGGGGAATAGGGAGCGTAGCGTGTATGCATACTTTACCTCTACCTTATGAGGGTGGGGAGACTGTTTTCAGTAGACTCTTGGCTCAAGAACAAATGCTAATAATTGGATTCCAAAATTTGATATTTGTTTATATAAATGAATTTTTTAACATTGATTGAACAAAAACTACTAGGCTCGGCCGAATCTATCTTCGAGCTTCTAGCTTCGCCCCTCGGTAGCTTACTATAGCATAACCATTTTATGTTTGATACCATATCATTTTAGACCTCTGAGTAGCTCTATGTCATGATCTCTTTGCAAATGTAATCTTTCTAATGAAGATCAATTAAATCTGCTAAAATTTGATCTTTGAGGGGCATGAGTTATGATAATAAACCTTTTTTCTAGCTCTAACAACTTATGCTGATCTCTGTCTTGATTCTTAATCTTTCTATGTTCTTTATTTTTGCACCAAAACATGCATGCTAATTCCATTGGAGTATTCTTTCATTTCACTAGTAACTTCAAAAATTATAAGATTAATCAGTATTTTCCACTATATTCAGTCTCCCACTTTGACTGCTTGCTGTAATGTTTATTTTACTTACAAATTACAATGTACTTATCTTAAAGAACGGTGTTTTGCTTTATATATCAAGCAAGCCATGTTAAGATAAAAGATCAAACAATATATTGAGATAAAAGTTTTTAGAAGTTCTTGTGCCACTATATGTTTCTGGTTACTGATTATAGCTTTGATGCTATCAAATGGTATTGTGTACTTGGCTTTGGTAGGAAATGAGTCGACTAAACTTGGAATCATTATTATGTAGTAGATAAGTTCATTACGCTACGTTCTCCAAGCTTTCTGTTTGGCCGTTTGTGTATGTGTTTAAATATTTATATTTATAATAATTAGAATAGCTATCTGAATTGATATTTGACAAAATTGTCAATGATCTCTGTATGCAGGACTTTACTTGTCTATTACTTGCATACACACCAAAACTAGATAGAGGAAGAAGATGCTAAAGGAACTCTTGACTTGCAAGACCAAGTAGAAATCATTTGCTCGTTTGAAGAAATTGGTGTTATACCTTGCCTAAAATCTCTAGTCTGCAAAGTTGCTACGACATACTAAAGAGCTTGTTGTACTATACCAGATCGTGCTGATAGTGAGACATGTTTCAGTTATTTGTATGACCAAAGCGTGGTCAAGAAGCTACCTGTCGTATCTCACAACAACCAGTCTTCAAAAATTGATGAAATAGTGGTTTGGAAGGCGAGGTAGAGAAAGCTTATGAAGCCATTTATCTAAATGTTCAAATCAATCGGTGACCACTTGGACTTGGCAAGGCAACTCTAACCAAGAACATGCATAAATTGCAAGTACATAACTATTCACGTTGTTGTTTGAGCATGGTATTGGTTTCCCAAGCACATAAAAAGAGAAATTTGTCAGTTGAAAATTTCATTGAAGGAAATAACTTTTGACAATTTCTTTTCTCACATACTCAATTTCCAGCAGTAAAGGGAAGGAGGCCATCAAATAGCATACCAGGAACCGACGCCGACGCCTGCTCACGAGCTGAGTGAAGATGGTCAAGGCGAGGTGAAATGCAAAACCATGCTCAAATATTAAGTGAAAACTTGTGCGCTTGTAATTGTATATTTTCTTGGCTAGAGTTGTCTTGCCAAGTCAAGTATCCAATTGATTTGAACCTTTGGATCGGTGGCTTCATGATCTTCTTATGCCTCAGCTTCAGAACGTACCACTATATCATCAATTCTCGGAGAGTGTGGTCTTACTAGACAGACAATCCAGACCATTTCATCTTAGAAGCTAAATGTTTTGACATTGATATGGTTGTTTCGCCGTTAATATTTAATGATTTGCACATGAAAATGAACTAGAGGGAGGAAATCACTTAACATTCGAAGTTTGTATGGAAATTGTTGGCACTATGCAGGATTTGGCGAAAAAGAATATTTGGATTTAAGTTGCATGCCTGGAATTTGGATATTGTATAACCATTGTGGCTTTCATTTGATGTAGTGCTAAATTCCTTGTTGAGTCTTTATTTGTGCAGTTGCAATAGTTCTTCACATTATGGACACTTGCATGCCTGGAAATCAATAACTTCACTGCTACTGTTTTGCCAATTCATCAACAAATGTGTATGTGATAGACCTCAACTTCTTAAATTTCTAGAGATCAGATATGAGGATGTTTTCGAACAGAGTAACTTAATATTTTTTTAGCTTCTTTGCTTTCACAGCTTCAGACTGACATGAACAGGAGCCACGTTATGAGAGCAAGGGTGTTGCATTGTAAGGGCAATGGTTTAAACTACAATATATTTTTTTTGATGATTATATATAATAAAAGCATGCTGCAAATAAAAAGTACAAGTAAGGGGGACAAGCTCCGTTAGTGTTGCCTCAAGATGAGTTTGAGTTACAGGGTTATTTTTTACCTTAGCTCTACTTAGACTACTTCTCGATTTTTCCTTTTTACGATTGTTTGCTTCCAAAGGCTTACGCGGGACAGCAGTTCCATTCATCATCATAAAAGAGGAACGAAGATTCCCGATTGGGTTCTTGGATTGGGAGGCCTTGCCGCATGCTTCGTTTTCATTATCGCAATTATTGTCATAATTTCTTCCTTCACCATCAGAAAGATGGACAGATACGAGCATAACTCTTTGCTCGCTTGCAGCACCTCTTTAGTCTTTTATTTTAGCCTGCCTTGTGAAGATTTCTCGGGTGTCTACAGCAGATCCGATCAGTCTCGTGATGAAGAGAAGTCTTTTCCGATGTTGAAAGATATCGTCACGACAACTCAATTTGTCCGGTAAACTACTCGGGGCTCCCCATGATTATAATTACTCTTCTGCGCCTCACAACGGAAACTACAATATTGATTGCTAGTACAAACACTAAAGTAAGAGCAACACTTTTTAAATTGGAAAAATGGAAGCATTAGTATTTGTGAATTTACAAGTGCGAAAATAAGTTTATCAATTCTTTGTCTCCACACAAGGCAAAAGGACACATTACCATTTGTGAATTTACGAAAACAATTACTTGCAAACTTTCATTCACTCCATCTTAAAAGTTACTCTCCAATATTTGTTGCATTGCGAGTTGAATTCAAAAGAAGGGAATGAATTTTAATAGAGTTAAAACATTGACACTATTTCACTAGTATATACTAGGAAGAAATCATCTGCGCGATAATGGCAATTGGAGAACACCAAGAGAATAGAGATGATTAAGATGGTATTCTGGATGCTCCTATAATCTACAATCATAAGTTAGAATTAGGTTTACCAAATAAGTAAACCTTCATGGGGTGCAAAAATATATGGACAACCATTTTCATATACTTAGTTAGATGTGCATGAGCACCAAAACTAGCAAAACAAATTTCTTAACTTGCACTCTTCAGACGGGCAGAACTCCGAGTCACCCTCGTACTTTGAGATGATCCAGGCTTGAGAGTATCAGAATCAGCACCTCCACAGGTCCTTGGCCTGTTTCTCGTTAAGGGGGTATCAGCATCGGTCCCTCCACAGGTCCTCCGCCTCTTTCTCATTAAGGGTTCACCAGGCTGCTGACTTTCAGTAGGAGCAGATGCGTCCTCTCCTTCGTCTACAACTTCTGCTTTTGCAATGTTATAATGCCATTCTGTTCCACACCCTGGACAAACTTTTTCAGCCTGAAAATAATGGGTTCAACGATGGTTTAGTTCATCAAGCTCACTTTCATAGATGAGACTATTTTTTTTTATAACCAAGAAATCCTCGAGGGCTAGATGGCGCACTGTTTGGAACTAAGTGGATAATGGGCCCTCTCCTACACTTAAATGCAGACTTTTGGTTCATCGTAAGGTTCGACCCTGTGACGTGCGCCTAACCCACACATCATGCATTCCACTCTTACTGCTGAACCAAAAGCCTTGAGGGCAAAATAGCTATAGAAGTTTCTCCAAGGGGAATAATAGGAAAGAAGAATACCTTGCGTTGGGAGAACTTCATTTGCAGGCAGTACTGATGGATGCGAATATTACAGCCTTCATTTTGGCAAAGCTCAGCCTGGTCAAATAATCATATCACCATGAGTTGGATGATTTAGCAGCCATATAGTTATGTGACACATAGGCATCTTTCTTAGGGAATGGATGTTTGTAGTGACATTATCAAACCAAATTGCAGTAAGAGAAGATGAATGGAGTATTCAGCTAAAATGGCAGTAGAAGTGCTCCAATTTGAAAGGAGAAAGTTGTTCAACAGAGATCATGGAGATCAAACGAAGAAATTAAGAGAGGAGCAAACCTTCACTGCAGCTTCATTGCAAACTTCACATGGAGGAACCTCGTTACTGCGAAACCAACTTCTAAGATCAAGAAAGGAACGCACTCCTAGTCCTATCTTACCATCTGTTAGAGAAAGCCACTGATCGTTCACAAGTTCCTCAAGGGTCTTTTCCTTTTGAGACATTGAGAAATTCCTAAACGCTGCAGGAATCTGCACTGAACCTCCCTGGGACTGGGAATCTGTTCCAGCCAGGAACTGTTGATCAAATAAATTTCCAGCAAAGAAATTAGTGGTACAGCAAAGACACAAATCGGAGCTATGTAAAGTACAAAGAGCTCTGATCTAATAGCAACCAAATTTACTCAGTTTATACGAGAATATTTTTTAATTCAGAAGTCACAACCATATCCTGCCATCCTGCCATTTTTAGTTGATATTCTACGAAAAGCAACTTCATATGTATTAACATCCTGGTCAATGAACAAGCGTAAAACCCTTGGTCCCGATGAGACATGGGTTTAAGTCCCATTCCATATCCTCTAACTGATTGAACAAAAGTGTCCACTTTTATCATCAAATAAGAGAACTAAACAAACAAACAGGAGGTTTTGGTATTCACAATAAATAGGTACCATTCAGTCTCTGTTGACTGTAAGTACATATTGGTCATGTGACTCTAAGTCATAAATCAAAAGCCTCATTATTAAGAAGCAGATAACCTCTGAATGAGTAAGAAAATGATTTGCTGCCATAAGTTGATACTAGCCAACCATTCCCCGAATACTTTATTTTACACTGTTTTCCAGATAGAAACTTACTAAATATGAATATAGAGGCAACAGAAAGCAAGGCAATCAACATGAATATAAAGCAAAGATCATCCGAGGCCATAAATAGCTGCCTCCTTAGGGCTTTATCTTTTTATGTTGCTGTTCTTTGACCTGTAAATGTTGCATTATCTATATGTAGAAACTGTATGTGTGTGTGTGTGTGCACGTGCGCAGTTGTGAAAATAAGACTTGACTAGTTACAAGTATGAACAAGACTAGCTATATTGACCTTGGCCAGAGAAGGGAAGTTGTCAATAGTGTAGAACAATTTATCTTCTAAACCATAATTTGACATTTAGCTAATAACTCACATGAAGATAGCAGCAAGCTAGATACTATAAACGATGGAACTGATAGTAGCCACAGACATTCATTTATTGTTAGGAAGTAAGAAAACCTGATTTTCAAGCCGTATGTTCAGTGCATCAATGGTTGAAATACAACCCAAAGCTGCCACATCTTGAACAATTGCTTCAATCTGCAATTATAGATGACCACAAAATTTATTTATTTTTAAATTCTAATGTCAAAAAGAAAAAGGAAAATCTTAATCTCATAATGACATTACTAGTAAACAATGTTCAAGATCTTAGTATATTCCTATTTATTTTCTTTAAGAAACACTAACCAGTCTTAGCTAAGAACATAATACAATGGAAGCAAATGATTAGAATTAGGGCTAAGTTACTACACAGATACATTAGGTCCAACATTTGCAAGGTTTTTTTTATTATTGTTAGAGAATCTTATGTCCATGTTGGGTTAAGTGTGAAATTTAGAGATCTTTAATTGTAGGGAACCCCTAAGTTACCTCAAAATACAATTTACTCAATATTTGAATGAAATGGGCTTGAGTAGAATGGATGCAGATGAGGGGAAGATTCACATAGCAGGACCCAATTAGTTTAGGATTGAGGCTTAGTTGATTGATTGAGAAAACATCAATTACCGGAACCATCTAATTTAGTTATTCAATTCTTCCCCTTAAAACGTTTAGTGTAAATTTGTTTGAGAAAGGGACACAATATTAGAACGAAGTAAATGAAGAACACCATACCTCTTCCACTACCAACATTTTGAGCTGGTATGAAGTAAATGAACAACACATTTCAATTTCCCAATTTTAATGGGCCTCCTGAATATTATTTGTATTTAACTAACAGAGCTTAGTACTAAGCTTGACTGAAGGAAGATTCAGTTCATGTTTCTTCTATTATTTGAACAAAAGGCTAGTGTCAGTTGCTCTATTCCCATACCAGATTCATCATATAGGTTACAGGATCATGCAATTCATTACTAACTTAATCACAAAGATCTATGTTTTAGAAGGCTAATAACATGTGAATCTTGTTCCTTTCCGTCATCTTTGATGTAAGTTTAGGAGGCAAAGCTATTCCCAGCCCTTGCAAAAATGATCAAATGGAAATACAAATACATAACGGTGTTAGAGTTCAAATGAGAAAATTAACATTCAGCAGTTTCTTTTATATTCGGTGCAACCTAATAAGTTCTTGTTCTCTAGTCCATAGTCTAATGAAGGTTTTCCTTTTACATTCTATTCCGTTCAGAAAGCAAAACTATTCCTAGACAAAAAATTTATGGAAATACTTCCTCAAATGAACACGGGAAGACCACACAAACAGCTAATGACATTCTCAACACAGTTCAAAAGACCTAAAAATTAAAGGGATGAAAAGCTCACAACGCCTTTATAAAAAGCAATCTGAGGAAGTGAATATTTAGTTCCGAGTTTGGATAGCTCATCTGAAACATTGTTAACAACACCATAATACACCTTCCCATCATCCTGGTTTCTACATGCGCGTAACTCAAACTGCACATAAGCGAGCTCCTCGTTTATCTTTCTCAGGTATTCATTAAACATTGACTGATGATTAGCTGAAACATACACAGATAAAATCAGTATCAGAAACCAACCTTTTTTTTCTGCACAGTTACTAGAAAAGAAAGAGGATTTTTAATCTATTTCAGTTAATTTTAGACATCACTAATGAAAGAACTAATCAAATTAATAGTAATACTTATCAGCAAAAGACAGAAAAGATAAAATCCTAATAAAATCAGAATCATTAAACATTTTGTTCCGGTAACAATAAAATTTACCTTTTTTTTGTTGTTGCAAATAAGCATCAAAATGGGAAATTTGGTAATAATTTAACTTTCTTAAAGATATAACAATCCTTTAACTAATAAAAATATAAACTTGAATAAGATTTCTAATTGGGTTTTTGAATTTGATAACAATCCCTTACCAATTAAAACTGGAAATTTTCGTAGCAAAGTGGAAACAAAGAATTCCATAAAAAGATGACAATCACTAATATTGTAATGAGGTCACTGGAATTTAACTCAAAAACCATAAACTGATGCGAAAAAGGAGTTTTAAATTAAAAAAAATTAAGTAAAAAAAAAAAGGACCTGCGGATTTGCCCGTGACTTTGAAGAAGAGAGATTTGAAATCATTTTCTTTGAGAGGGCCGCGAGATAAAAGAGCTTGAATTATCGTATGCTGCCGCCATGAAAGCGTCGACATTGAAGAGGAATTTGAATTTGCAGTGAAGAAAAGAGAAATTTATTAAACCCTTGAAAAAGTGTAAGAGATATATATAAGTAGAAAATGCTGGCGGGAAAATGATTTAACGAAAATATGTAAAAGTTCTATATGCCTCGGTCATTCTACGAGACTCTTCCTTTTTGCTATGGCTATCGGCATTCCCTTTGGCAGCATCCACTAATTCGAAATTTAATTTGAAAGTCATATTTCGATCCGGACGTTTTCGGGATTGCCGCTAATATCTTTACTCAAATAGCCGGCCGTATTTGCTTTTCATGCCATATACATAGATTATACATTGAATATATATAATTATACACATATAATACATAAATTATGCATATATTATACATCCACCGTCTATTTTTAATTTAAGCAATTGGATAGACGGCTATTTTGGTTAATAATAACCGGTGGAATTCACTATTAGCTTTTTATCCGGTATATTATGCATTAAAATACACATTAATATATATTTTTTATTTATAAATTATATATTTATAGGCGTTTTAGCTTGCAGTTGGCATTAAAAGTTTATTTAGGCTATTTTTTTTTTTTCAGTAACAACTATTTCAGTCCTGCAAGTCTAAATTTAATTTTAAGGCGGTCAAACTTTAAAAACTTTTGTACAAAACTTTGCTTTTGCTTAAATAACGATTTTCGGGTCAAGTGCATAAATAGTCATTCTCATGAATACTATTTAGAGATTAACCAGTACTTATTTGATCCTGAATTTTTAAATTAAAATTTTTAACTTAAGAACAATTTAAAATATTTTTGTCCTTAAAATTTGAACTGAAAAACTGAAATTCAGGATGCACTGAATAATTCCTAAATAGCTGGCTACCTGGTGTTATTTTTACACGATTCTCCAGGCAACTATTTGTGCACTTGCACCTCAAGAAAGTGGACTAAAGAATGGAAAGTTTAAAAAAAAAAAAAAAATTTATTATAAGGGTTCAAACTCGATAATCGAGATATTTGATTAAGGATGAAATGATCCTTACATCTCACCACATCTTGGTTGATTCAGCATAAAAAGCCACAAGAATTGTACATAGCTCATAAAATTACTCCCTGGCTTGTGTGGATTAAAATGAGTTGAATTAATAAACAAGTTAATTCATAATCTACAAAAAATTATTAAAATGAGTTGAAACAAGTTATATTGTCTCTTTTGTTTTCTTGAGCCGAGGGTCTATCAAAAACAGCCTCTCTACTCTATGGGGGTAGGGTGAGGTCTGCGTACACACTACCCTCCCCAGACCCCTTACTTCTGGGATTTTACTGGGTTGTCGTTGTTGTTGAGTTGAAACAATAAACAAGCTAATTCATAATCTACAAAAAATTATTAAAATGAGTTGAAACAAGTTATATTGCCTCTTTCGTTTTCTTGAGCCGAGGATCTATCGGAAACAATCTCTCTACTCCATGGAAGTAGGAGTGAGGTCTGCGTACATACTACCCTCCCCAGACCCCTTACGTCTGAAATTTTACTGGGTTGTCGTTGTTATTATTGAGTTGAAACAATAAACAAGTTAATTCATGAAATTTTACTTGGCTCAAATTTTTTCTTTTGCTTACTATAACTATGACGCAAATCTACAGAAAAACTTGTTTTTCTATGTTTTGATAAGTCTTCTCGTGAGTGAATTTGGACTACATAGGCTGCCTAACTAGTCCAAACCTTTAGATGGACTAATTTCTCTTGTGGTACCTAGTTTTGAAATTAATAAAACTAAGCTCTTCCAATATTTATTACAAATCAGTTCAATTAGACAACAATATACCTAAGAAAAGATGTCGTGTATAACACTTGCGCGCGCGCGCACACAGAGCACAGATTTGGAAATAGGAGTTCTAAAATAAACTAACTAAAAATTAGTTCACAATGTAAATTTTGACCTGCTTAGAAATCAAAACATACAAGTAAAAGAAATTGTGAAAGCAAATCCTTTTTTGAAGGCCAAAGTAGAAATAGAATGTGAAAAAGATCAAGAAATAAAAATGAACAGAAACAAAACACATATGACCATATCCAAATTCAGCAAACTTTACAGAACAGACTACTTGAGCAATCAAGTATGAAAATAGAGAGCTAACAAAATCTTTTTTATCTCTAGTTAATAAATTATGAACCACATAGTCAACTTGTTTATCAGGGACATCCGATACAATTGGAACGGGGTGAGCTATTGTTACATTGGTTATGTTTATACATGGGAAAGAATCATCAGAACTTCCATATCCAGTTAAAAGGAAATTACTAGCATTATCAGCAGACTCTATATCAACAAATGAAATTGGGAGAGGAAACATGCTACATTTGGTACAACAGAAACAAAGCTAGCGGACCATTGCAATTTTGGATGTTGAACAACATATTGCATCTCTGCTGCAGATGTTGAATCATGTATATCTTTATCCTGACAGCTAAGACCTACAAAACAATTATTCCGCAATGAACTCCTTAGAAACAACAAACAACAGTACTATGTCTAAATCCCGAACAAGTTGGGTTCCGCTATATGAATTCTTAGTCGCTCCATTCAAGCTCATATCATGCTAATATCATATAAACTAGAAATGAAAAATACTAGAAGTTCTCTATATTTTATAATCTCTGACAACTTCTTAGAATACTATCCCTAATTAAATTCAACCTTTAAACCTGAACTGGGTACATGGGTCCATTCTGCAATAGTATACAAATAATAGATTGAACCTTAAATGAAAAGTTGGATAAACACCTGATTACACAAGAAAGTTACAAAATTCCCAATCTTCTGTTGACATGTCAACATACTCGACACTGCCGTCTTCAAACATGATCTGTTAGGTCGGGTTGGGGCGGATAAGGGAAGAACATGAGTAAATAATCAGCCAAATCACGGGTGTCCGAGTTCCACATAAAAAAAATTCAAAGCTTCCTTACCAAATGTTTTTTGGTGATGCTATCAAACTGTTTTATAATTCCAAAGGACCTGAGAAAAATAAGGTATTCAAGACCCACAGTAAGTCAACAGGACTGAAAAAGGTAAAACATGAACAAATAAATGAGAAGAAATTAAATGGGCAACCAGTGGAAGAGTATCCAACAGAGAAACTTCCTAGCTTCTAGGTTTAAAGGATACTGTCTTTGAATATCAAGTTAACAAGATTGCAAACCACTTTCATACTTGGCTACCACACACACACATAAAGTTAGTAGACAATTCCTAATGCAAATAATGTATAGTAGAAACCTGAGGATTACATAAGAAAGGTTATAAAAAAGACCTCAAAAAAGATTCCATGAAAAAAGAAACCATGGAGATCATATGTGAAACAAATTTCTAATATCTTCTCTGAATAGAGATGAAGGTTTCATGAAAATATCTCACCATTAATAATTGAAATCTGAAGTTTGAATAGACTTCGTAGAAAGAAACTAAGAAATATTTTATAGTATACTACAGTATCTAATCATTGAAAAAAAGAAAAAGATAGAAAAGATAGTGGATTTTACGAATACTAATGAGACAGACATACCTTTGATCAGAAGACCGAATTATTCTTATAAGATGACCTACGCAGTTACGAGGACGCTGGATTCTCTGAGCAGAGTCACAATTCCAACTTCCTAAACATGATGAGATCCAAGATAAATCAAAGAGACACTAACTTTCCTAACACAGATATCATGGAAGTCAAATGACTACTTAACCTACGTTTTGGAGGAGCTCCAGTTTGACAACCCTGGTATAAAAGTAAATAAAAGGTTAATAAGTCCAATATCGGGGGAAACAGATAATGTATTATAGGAATCTGAAAGATACTAGAATAGCGTTTGAAATCGCTTCTTTGAGAAACAAAGTGTATGCAACTATTCGGTCTGTATCCATCATTGGAACCAAACAAAAGGCAGTAAAATGGGAGAAATATGAAGGAAAACATAATTAACAACATATAGGTACCCATAACTTGGTCTTTGAAGGAAGTGCAAACGAGATAACAAAACTTTCTTTTTTAATAAGCGTAACTTAAGCTGGGAGATATTCTCTGTGGTATCCTATTGTTTTCTCTGCTTTTCCTCTTTGCAGATATCAAAGTCATCTGCCTTCACTTCTAATGAAAATTAAACAAGGAAAGGCATTTCAAAACCCTCTTTCTTCCTCAATAACATCAACCTTTTGAAGAAAAAATATAGTAGAGGAAACAAATCTGAGAAAAGAAAAAATAATAAGAAAACAAATCAGAAAGGAGAGAATAATTAGAAGAAAGAGTTGGCCTTAACTTTATGGATAATGGGTTAGAGAGAGAATCTCCTCCCTCTCACTAACTTTCTCCCACATTTCATAACTAGTCTGTTTCCTTGTTGTTACAACCATGCACAATCCGTCATCCCCTCCATTAGAGGATCCACCAAATACTCCGATGAACTTAGATTCCCCTCCAGCAAATCCCTTAGGCCCCTCCTTTATGCAAAGGTTAATAGCTGATCAATTACCAAATCTCTCAGTTAAACTAAATCATTGCCACCTCGATATGACCGATGAACTCTCAACCGACTCATCTTTGGATAATTTCATCCCCTTAACAGCACTAGATAAATCACGACTCTACTCTCCTTGGCAATTCTTCCTTATAGTTAAAAGTCTTTGGAAGGAAAATTGGTCATTTACCTCTCCAACAAAAGCTTACTAGTTTATGGAGACCTACTGAAAAGTTAACCCTTATAGATTTGGGTAATGACTTCTTCCTTGTCAAATTTCAAAAGGAAGAAAACATGGCTAAAGCACTACACGAAGGACCGTGGTTTGTATTAAACCACTTTTTATCGGTCCACCAATGGGAACCAAAGTTTATTGCATTGAATACTCAACTCACTTACTCTGCCATATGGAGTTGTCTTCCTGAATTGCCCACTGAATTCTATGATTTTGACATACTCAGTAAAGTAGGCAGCAAAATAGGTAAACTACTTAAAGTAGATACTTGCACATCCTCTACCATTAGGGGTAGATATGCACGTATCTGTGTAGAAGTCCCTATCGAACAACCTCTTACATCCTGTGAGTTCATTGGCACCAATAGACAACAAATTCCATATGAAGGTATTAATATGCTTTGTCTACACTGTGGCCGTCTTGGTCACACTACACGAACATGCACCTTTGTTCACCAAACCACAACCCACCACAGATATTACCTATACAAGTATCACCCAATAAAACCACATCAAATTCTCCAATAGTAGCAACCCCCACTGATTCAGATGGAAAACAGTAGTTTTCCCGCATAGACAAGGGAAGCAACGATTGGCCACTCAAGTTTCAAGTTCAAGCCAATCCATGCAAATACAGTCAAGGCAAGGCCCACTAACAACGCAATCAGGTGTGGATGCGCACTCAGAAGGACCCACAAGTATGTTCACCTGACCCACAAGGATCACCGGGTACTTGGTGTCAAGAAAAATAGGCGGACCGAATTTTTGATTCAGTGGAAGGGAAGGCAAGAAGCTGATGCTACTTGGGAGAAGACCAAGTCACTTTGGCAGTTCGACAAGCAATTGGAGGACTACCTCAAAACAGCCTCGACGAGGACGTCGAGTTCAACTGGTGGGGATGGTTTGTTAGACCCTCGAGTCCGGACTTAGACGCATGCGGGGAAGGTCAGTGTCAAGGGCTTGTACATTGCCCCTTGACACGGGCCAACGTTGGTGATGAAAGCAATGTGTGGGGTTGCATGCCTATGGCATGGTGTGTAGCTAAGTCAAGTGCTTCGGTGTTGGCAAGGCAACTTGACAAATGTCAGTGGCACCCGACAGGCGTGCAGGCAAGTGGATTGGCATGGACAGACACATGCACCTGCCAGGCAGGCGTGCATGATTGCACGGCACATGGGTGCTGCACAGGCGTGGGTTTTGGGCAGTGTGCGCGGCACACGTGTCAGTTACACAGTATAGGCAGCATGTGCGATGGCAGAGGCCTTGTTCTGAAGATGGTGCCCACAGGGGCGAAGTGTTAGTCCCAATGTAATGGCTGGCACATGCCAGGCACGCCCCTCCCCTGTTAGCTTATTGTAACTGCCGTTGGCAAGTTTTGTATATAAGTAGGAGTTTGGTTAAGGGATAGGCAGCAAGTTGTGTAGTTTCAACCTTTCAGGCAGCTTCAGCCTATAAGCAACTTCACCCACTTTTTGAACCACTACAAAAGGTCCGTCATACTTGGGAATTAAAACCTCAATGTCTAAACTTACTCGTGATCTTGTTTCCAGATTTGGGGAGTTAGCTTCATCAACACCCGGTCACCAACTTGGAGTTCCAGCTTTCCGATGCTGGTCTGCATACTTCCTCATCCACCGCTGGGCTTGCGCAAATTGTCTTGCGCTTCAGCAAGTATCTCTTGCTTGTCCCTAGCATAACGATAAGCAGCAGGACACTTCCCTTGAGCCTTCTGCTTGGCAACATCAAGTGGCGTCATAGGCTGTCTGCCTAAGACTAACTCAAATGGGCTCATTTCTGTTGCTGACTTTTATGCCAGTTGTAACAAAATTATGCAGTATCCAGTAAGTCCACCCAGTTCCGCTGACTTGCCGTCACAAAATGCCTCAGATATTCCTCCAACAAGTGATTAATCCTTTCCGTTTGCCCATCAATTTGGGGATGGTTCGCTGTCGAGAACCTTAAATCAGTTCCCATCATATTAAACAAAGCAGTCCAAAACCAACCTGTGAACCATGCATCCCTGTCACTGACGATATCAGCTGGCACACCAAAGAACTTAACCACATTTTTGAAAAACAAATTTGTAGCGGCATCCGACGAACAAACAACTGGGGCAGCAACAAAAACAACATACTTTGATAACCCACAACCATGACTGATGCCATTCCGTTCACCTTCGGAAACCCACCAATGAAGTCCATAGAAACAGACATCCATGGTCTTTCAGGAATAGGAAGAGGCTGCAACAAGCTCGCTTCCTTCTTGCGTTCAGTCTTATCTAGTTGACAAACTAGACAAGTTTTGACATAGGCTTCAATGTCATCTTCCATTTTTGCCCAAAAAATATACCCTGGACAGCAAAGCTAACATTCACTCAACACCCGGATGTCCAGCCCACGTAGTGCCATGCGCCTCTTTCATTAATTCCCTACGCAATCCACCATCTTGAGGTACCACGATCCTCCCCCTTTGAAGTAGAGTAGATCATCCTCGATCCAATACCTCCGGACTGTCCCGTCTCTAACCTGACTCATTAACTTTTTGTATAATGAATCATTTGTAGCACATAGTCTAATTTTATCAATAAATTCAGACTCCAATCTAGAAATTGAATATACAGCAGCAAATACCTCCTTCCCACTCAAAGCATCGGCGACTTGCTTTTGCTTTCCCGACTTGAGTCAATTTGCATTGCGTTTTGAAGTAAGTATTGGCAACGTTGTCCGTCCGCACAACAAACTTCGTGCCTAGCAAATATACCCGCCAAGTCAGCAAGCAATGTACCACAACAACCATCTCTTTCTCGTGAGTAGAGTATCTCTGCTCCGCATCATTCAATTTTCTACTTTCGAAAGCCACAGGGTGGCCTTCTTGTACCAACACACCTCCAACAGCCTTGTCGGAAGCATTAGTATGTACCTCAAAAGTTAGCTCAAAATCAGGCAGCTTCAATATGGGTTCGGAAGCAATGACATCCTTTAGTAGATTGAATACCCCATCACATTTTCTGTCCAAACCCACACCACGTCCTTCTTCAATAAATCAATCAGAACAGCAGCCTTCTTGGAATATCCTGCAATGAATTTGCGGTAGTAGTTTGCCAATCCAAGGAATGACCTCAAGTCTTTCACACCTTCTTTGGATCCATCCTCACTTGGTTTTGGCTGAGCAAGTGCCCAAGAAATTTTATCTCTTATTGTGCAAACTCGCACTTCTCCATCTTCACATAGAGTTGATACTCTCGCAACCGGCGAGTACCAATCTTAGATGGTTCACGTGTTCCTCCAACGAGCGGCTATAAATAACAATGTCATCTAAGTACACTACCACAAAGTCATCAAGGTACTCAAATAAAACATTATTCATCAAATTGCAGAAAGTAGCTGGGGCATTAGTTAGCCCAAACGGCATTACAAGAAATTCGTATGAGCCATATCTAGTTACACATGTAGTTTTTGACTCATCTCCCTCTGCTATCCGCACTTGCCAATATCCAGATCGTAAGTCCAGCTTGGTGAACCAGCATGCCTTGCACAATCGATCCATCAGATCTTGCATCAACGAAACAGGATATTTGTTCTTTACGGTCACCTTGTTCAGCGCCCGGTAATCTACGCACATCCTCATAAATTAAGGAATGAAAAATGATAGTTAAAGACACTACCGGTAAGAACGGTAAGAAACAAAGTAAGGAAAAAGGTGAAAAACAATACTAAAAATAAGGAAATGACTCGGGAATTATTAAAGTACCATTTGCCATACTCAGTTTTTGCTAGAGTAAACTATCTTTGAATTAAAAAGAAGAAACAAAAAAGAACAGTTGCATGAACGGGTTTTGAACCCAAGACGTCAATCAAGGGAAGGCGCTATAGCAGGCTTCTCGGCCAACGCTACCGTCCAAATTTTTGTAAATAAGGGGGCCAACTAAATTATTTAAATGTATACACACACACACATATATATACATACACACACACACACACACACACACATATATATATATATATAAAAGCAGTGTTTTTGTCAAGGCTAACGGGCTCCGGTGACCCCTATATAATCAATGTGGGTCTGCCTTTGCACATAGCACACTTCATGTACCATCGTGCAACCCTCACACTTACTTCAATAGAAGTTTGTTTCGCCCTCACATCCTTGTGTTCCCTTTTTTTATATATTCTTCTTTGATAATCATGGTGATACCTTGACTAATTCCGGGAGATACCTGCTACCTCCCACCAGCAATAAGTACCAGGTAACTCCGTCCACCAGTTGAACATATGGGAAGAAATCACCTAGTGTTTTTTTGTCTCCGCTAGGATTTGAACATGAGACCTCATGTTTCTCAACCCAGTTCATTGACTACTAGGCTACACCTTAGGTGCCCCTTTCTTCATATTTCAACCACAACAAAGTAGCTTATGATCATCATTTAAACCTCTAATTCACTAAGGGTTTGAGATTGTTTTATGTTTTCCTGCAAACATATAAATACAGGTCACAGCCAAATATTGAAAGCAGAAAACCTCAGACCTTGGCTATCTTATACAATTTATCTTCTTTACTGTATGAAGTTTCCAACAATGCAAGAAATTTCATTTAGATAAATCATGTCATTTCGCATGGAAAAGTGATCTTCCAACTTCTTTCCAGAGAAAAGTAGCATAGTTCTTCCTCAGGTTGGCCCTGCCCAATTGGAAAAGGAATGAAGGGAACTACTTTTAGACAGTAATTTCAAGCATCTTGTCCTCTTTACGACTCCCTCTAAAAAAATTCAGAAAGGAGCAGAAATATGTATGGCTCGATAAAACTGAAGGTCATAATTTGCTATCAATTTCATTTTCGCAAACCACCAGGACAATTATGGACAAGCACTAACGAATTTGGTCATAAATCTAGTAAATAAACGTCCAAGCAAAAAGAATGAATCAACCCAACACACACACACTGCTCTTATATCTCAGATCACAGGCAGAGTAGAGATACACACATGTTTTGCAGATAGCAACGCTTTCACTTTGGGAGAGGTCGCAGCAACTTGACATGCCACTAATTTTAATGCAGCATCAGAAGAGGGAAGTTTTCGTTTGTTAGGTTTATTTCCCAGCTTTCGCCTACATTTTACAGCACCACAGTGGCAATCTTGATCTGCACCAAATTGAACAAACCTGCTACACTTGTTAGACTGAGCAACGGCAAATGCACACTCGGAGATAACAGACTGCTGACTGAAAATGCTAGGATGGCAGAAAACAATCAAAATAAAAATTCAATGTCCATACTGATAATCATAGGTCAGATGCTCGCCCTTTTTAATATCCCGTGTCGCAAATATGCCAATTCTTGTCTCACCATCCATCAACCTGAAAATATGATTCAGTATGAAAACAAATAATTCCCACAATAGGCTGGTATCCTTGAGAAGAGGGCTTCAAATGATTAGTAAATATTAAGCCGTTTATATACCATTTCTGCATCTCAGTATTTGGACAACAGCTATGATTAATGTATCTGGATTTGTTGCCCTTGTAAGTGGCATCAATTACCATATCCCGATTGATCTCACACAAGTAAAAATTTGTTTCACCACTGTGCTTCATTTTCCAAAGTCTCTCTTCACATGTTTTGTCATCAATAACTGCAGTTATAACAGCTCAGAATGTGCAAAACATGAAATGCTCTTCGCATTAAGCAAGAAACTGAAAGAACTTCACCTTCTCCAACATATTCTATAACAAAGTCTTTTCTCTTGATATCTTCACCTGCCTCAATCCCACTGCCACATTTCTCAGTCTGCATTTTACGTGTCAACAAAGTTTGACTATCATAGATGATTATTGGTTGGTTTCAGAAGAACGAAAAGTTGGAAGATACGAAATAAGCAACAATAATTTATTTCTACACCAGATATGTGAGAAATGAAATGCAAAAATAGATATGGCAAATGGTACCACCCGGCATTTTTTGAGGCATTTGGAATCTGGTTTTTGGCAAATTTTATGTTTGTTTAGATACTAATTGATAACCTTTTTTACTGCATCATTTATTGATTGATTATTTTTTATGAATCCATCATTATATAATGAGCTTGACTTACTTCAGTCGGCTTGTAAACTCTGGTCCTTTTTTTAAATGAGTAAGTTTAGCAAACAATGATGTGAACGGGAAAACGACAAACAAAAGAGAACCTAAAAGAAAAGATGAACATGAAAGGAAAATTCAAAACCTATGTTATGACCAAAGCAATACGATACAAATCATAACTACTCAGTCAAAGTATGTACAACCTCTTAAAGGTGGAAAAATAAGAGACATCAGGTTCTAAGCTTCTTTGGTGTCAATTGTCTGAAAAATGAAAATGCTCTATATGGGAAAGGAATTGTCTACACTCCTGATAACAAAAAGACTAATAAAGACAAGGTCGCAAATAATATAAATGATGACTCAATGCTGTCAAAATGCACGCAATAACTAATATATGTCTAGATATCTCAGTGTGCAAAGTTTATGTGCATACCGTAACTATTTTCATCTTCTTCACGGGACGTTGATGGAATGGTTTGTTCAGACAAGCACTCCCACATTTACACCCTGAGGAGCAGCTAGACCATAACATGCTGCAAGAAAAAGCAAAGTGAAATAAATAACAACCCACGACTTTACAGATGGTTTAAATGTCAAGATGCTGAAAGTAGTATCTCTTTTGCGCCTCAGGTGCTACTTCATATGATTAAGGGTTACATAAAAGTTATCCAGCATAATCCCAAATTATGTAAACCCTGGGTTGGATGTTCTGGATAAATCATCCAAAGAAGTATCACCATTTTATTTACAGGAGGGGGTAACTATAACTTTTCGCTGGATAAGCACCTATTATGATATATAACATATTAAGGAACCATCTTCTTATTTCATATCTTCTTCTTTTTCTTTTTTGAGAAGGTAACATTCATCTCTTCCTTTTTTTCATGCCCAGTCAAGCCTACGCTTCCTGCCACATCCCCTTTCATCAAAGTCCAGCTTTCCTCCCACCTTAACCCTTATGCCAGGAACCTTGCTATTCTCACTCTTACAACATTGTCACGAGCTGCCTCCCTCCCCATTTAGAAACCCCATCCTACAAGCACCAAACTTGCGGATTAACCAACCCCCACCCCATGCGAGCCCTCTCGTATCCCCTTCAGTCCCTCCTTCCCTCCCGTATGAGACTCAACCCACACTCAACGTCTCATCTATTTTCGGGCTTACTTATTCATCCTTCCATGCGAATTCAATATTTATCGCCTTTCTTCTTTTTATCTTTTCTGAGACAAGCTTTTTTTTCTTTTTTCTCAGGCAATTTTAGTTTGTTTTTTCTCAGATTGATGGATGATGATTCTGTGGCATGAAAAAAATAAGTTGGACTAAATTATAATTTCTATAGTTTTTAAAAAATATTTAAATAACAAAAAGCAAAAGATGATGTCAAGGGCCTACTTGGGAAGTAGCAATAAAAGGCCATCCCATTGCAAGTCACAAACTCTTCTGTTCATTAATCAGGATACACCAAACACGTGACGTGAAGTATAATCCAACCCATAATCCCCTCATACCATCCTATCCAGACGGAAGGCATATCCCATTCAATTACCAAACAGCTCCTTAGTGCAGTGACTACCTTCTCCTACAATAAAACTAATACCACTAGTCATTCCATCAATTATTCACCGATAAAAAATGAGTAAAGAGCTTTGGTTTAATGGTAAGAGTGCAGCATCTGGTGCGTGGATTAAGCACATGTCAAGGGGTCGAACTCTGCTGCAAACAAAAGCCTAGCATTTAAGTGGAGAAGGGTAGAGCCGCGGGCCCATTATCAACTGAGTTTTGAACTGTGCACCAGTAGTCCTTAGTGGTTTCTTGGTTATCAACAAAAAATTGAGTAAATTCATCTAACCCTCTTATACATCCACCAATGGTCAAATACATCTCACCATCAAACTAATAATTGCTAAGAATATATAAGACTACTTTTTTTCTGAGAAGGTAAGATTTTATTCAAAAGCAGTATCAAGAAGATACTGTGGCAAAATACAAAGAGCTAGACTTGATACACTAAATCCCTATAAAATCTAACATGTCGAGCATATCTGGAAATATAAAAATAAAATTTCACTCTTCCAGTAATACATATTAAGAATACATCTACATTTCACCACTTGACGTTGCTCCTTATTGCCCTCAGAACATCTCCTGTTCCTCTCAGTCCAGATGTTCCATGCTATGCATAATGGAACGGATAACCAGATCTTCTTCTGAAATTTCCCTGCATAAATTGACTTCTGGCATCCTAACAGACTTCTGAGATTTCCAAGAATAGCACATTGCACACCATAAATTTCCATAAAAAATGGTCCAAATCTGCCAGGTGTAATTGCAGTGCATAAAGAGATTATCAACAAATTCACAAGAGTTCAAATAGATAGCATCTGCTATAAAGCTTAAAGCCTCTTTTCCTCAAATTCTCCTGTGTCAAGCATGCCTCATGGACCACCAACCAACCAAAACAAGCCACTTTGGTTGGTGCAAAGTCTTCTAAATCAGCTTCCAAGGCCACATGGATCCCAGTTCAGTGTCTTGTTAAAAGAGTTCTCTATAATAAGAATTGACGGTGAAAACTCCTTTCTATTTAGAATTCCAGCACAATACATCTACCATCCCCTGATTTATCTTCACGGAATGCATCTTTTGCAAGAAAAAGGCCCCCTTCATGCATTTCCAGTCAAAGAAAATCCTCCTGAACTGGAATCTGAAAATTCCAGCCATCTTCACTAAGGACATCAGCCATTAATACATTAGTATTATTCACCACACTGTGAAGGCAAGGAAATTGCTCTTTTAGCAGTCCAATACCATCGCAATTGTCTTTCCACATCCTAACACTTTGCCCATTTCCAAATATAATGCTAACATCTTGCTGAAATCCCTTCCATATTTGATCTCAATGACAGATTCCGAGGTGCCTTGCCATCATTGAATTTCCATAGCCATTTGCGCAGTAAACTTTAGTTATGAACTTCTAATTTCCCAACTCTAAAGCTTCCATCTTCCTTGTGTCTAAATATTGGGCTCCACTTAACCAATTGAAACTTCTTTCTCAGAATTTATAAGTAAAATGTCAAAGCTAGATTCCACATGGATACCAAACAACCTAGTGACCTACCACCCTTTTCCCTTTCTTTGTTTATTTTTGGTGCTGTAGAAATTACAAACAAAAAGTGCAGACATATCAAATCCAGTGCAAGAATATCAGCAGAACGTGTTATTGGCATATTAGGCCACAAGTACTTCTATATAGAGTCTGTCAACTTTATCTAGAAAGGAAGAAGAATGCATGCAGTGCAGAAAATTGTCAGCTAGAACCATGTAAGAACTCCCAATCAACAAATTTATGCAGGTCATGGGATGCAATTTCCAAAAAATATATTTAAGTCTATCAAAGTTCGGACTGATAAATGAATTTTAATTTGAGTCATCCTTACCTACACAGACAATCCCTGCCACACACGTCCGAAGATCCTGCTGTTGAACTGCAGGAACAAAATATGCCATCATCTTCCAGCCGCCGCTTAACCTTCTTGGTGAGGTATATATCTTACAAATAGTTAACACTGACACAACTAAAAACAGAGAAATGTTGAAGGAAGCTATACAAAGATAAGAAACAATGCACATCAAACAGAAGATCAAGGCAATTATCTTATCAATCAGTGTAGTTAAGAGATGTTTGATTAGAAAATATACTATCAAACTTTTAAAGAGCATCTAATAGATCTATCATAATTAATTCTATTGAAGGATACTGCGCTTTATATAGGTAAACGGTGTGGGTTGCCATTTATTCAACCAATCTGGAAGCTCAAAGTCAACAGGATCTCCAATTTCACTTGTCAATTTGTTGAATACATGCCCAAACCCACCATGGACAGCACTCTGTGCAGAAAGAAAAATAAATTGCATATTAACAAGATGCTGATATAGCAAACACACACACACACACAGAGCCCCC
>MCJB01011442.1:199717-229086 GCA_002018475.1 Nicotiana obtusifolia | reverse complement strand
TTAAGGGCACGTTATGCACGGTAAAAAGTCTAACACTGTGCTGCTCCAAACTTTTGTAAGTCTATAACATCTAAAATAAAGAGGTAATTTTGCTAGCTTCTCTGCCTTATCTTTGATTTTCTTCTTCTTTATGTATGATCTTCACAGCATTTGTTCTATACTCGTCTGTCACAAAATTCACTGCAATGCAAAAGGGAAAAAAAGTAACTTCAGACGACCACGGCAAAAGGCTCGCTCCAATAGGTTAAATCATCTTGACAATTGATACATATAAAAAGAAAAAAGCAAGAAAAACTGTAACGCAATGCTTTAAAATGTTGCGCAATGTTTTTTTCTCAGTTTATTTTCCTTTCTGGAAAACTGCAGGAAATGCCCTAATCAAGAACAATAGAAGGTTTACTAGTAATTAATTGCATCGTTGAATAAATCAAGCTCAATCATAATCACTGCAAAACGAGTTGCGAACGAGGCTTGAAACCACTATACATATTAGAAGACTAACTCGACAATGGAATGCTTGGAAATTATATATCACAGGGTAATTCAATGAATGTAAAAGACGATTCACTTGGATCACAGTATCACAATTCACTTTAAAGGGGGAGCACCAAGGACTTCAGAAATGAGTTGTGTGCTTTTAAATCTTGAGAGACATATCACTTATGCATAAATGTTTGAGATATTGCAAATTTGATAAAAGGTTTTCAATTTCTTCCTCGTTATCATCTAAACCAGTAAGATCAAGATATAACAAATCAAATGAAAGCACTTCTTGAATGGACGAATTTGTATCCCAATCAGAGTTGTAAAACAAGCTTTTAACTCAGTTCTTGACGGGCAAAATAAATATAGAATCAGGAAAAGGTTTAGGACAAAAGGACTAGAAAATTCACGCAAGAATACTTACTTTATGAGTCGGGGGTTGTACTTACATTCAGTCCTTGGTGGAAATTTACAACGGATTCAATGGTGGCATGAGTGAACTGCGCCATAAGTACCTCCATCTACGTGAGAGGACACTTGTTCTTGCTGCATCTTTTAGGGGTAACCAACAAAGGATCTGAATGAGCGCGTCATCGTCCAACTTGTTGATAGATTCACCTTCTGAATAGATTTTTTCTTCACGAACTGAAAAAATAATAGATGAATCATTTAGGGGTAAACAATAAAGGATCTGAACGAGCTTACCATCCTACTTATTGAGAGATTCACCTTCTATATTGATCTCTTTTCCGAAAATTGAAACAGTAGTGGATGACATTGCCGTTTCCTTTGACATCTTTGGGGATCTGAGAAGCAACACAACAGGTGTGACTTTGGTTAACCTAATGCAGAATCAGCAATAGACTCAGAATTTGCTCAAGCAGATATGAAGCTAACAGCAAATGGAAAGAGTTTTCAATGCAAGTAGAAGGAAAGGTGTGCTAATCAAGTATCAGATTCTTTTCTTTCTTTTTTTCCTTTTTTTTTGATAACAAGAAACCCCCAAGGGCCAATGGTGCATGGTCAAAAACTCGATCGATAATGAGCCGGCCCCTCTATCCTTCACCGCTTAAGTACCTGACTTTAGTCTACAACAAGGTTCGAATCAGTGACGTGCGCAGAGGCGGATTTAAGATTTGGACTCTATGGGTTCAACCTCCAATATTCTTAGCATCGAGCTAATTGAATTTTTAAAGTTATCGGTTCATATCTACTAGTTTTTGTAATTTTAGTAAATCTTTACACATAAATTTATGTTCCGCATCGGACGTACTGGGTTAAGTTGAACCCGATACTCCTATGTTGCATCTGCTCCTGGATGAGCGCCTAACCCACACATCACAAGTTGCTCTTTTAACTAAACCTGTTTATTTTGGTAATCAATTTCAAGAATTTGATCATCATCTTGAGTTAAAGATACAAAAAGAGAAGAGTAATTCAAGTTCCCATTAAACTTCAACAAGGGAAACTACTTCACCCAATAGTAATACTGGGAGTTAAATCTTCTAATACGAAGTGTATCACGACATGATAATAAAACATACTATAATTATTATTAAGTTCAAACATTTTTCATTTCTTTACCTAAAGTTTCAACTCGAAATTTAGCTCAAGTACATAGCACAAATTGTAGTGCATATAACCAGGTCACAACAAAAAAAAATTTGATTCTATAGAAAATCAATTGTTTTTTCTTCTTAACCACATACATTTTTTAATGAATCAAAACACAAAACCATTTTTATTCCACAAGAATCTAATATCAATACTCCCAAAACCAAATCCAAACACTCACCAAGAAAATCCCCAAAACAGAACTAAACTCCAAAAAAGAAAAACGTGAAACATAAAATGAAAACTTTATTCGTAGAAACAAGCAGCCAGTTTATATATATGTGTGTGTGTGATTTTTCTCTTTTAATTCTCAAGAATTGCAAAGCATTGAAGCACAAATAAAAAAATTGAACCTGACCGGGAAATTGGCCGGCGAGATGGTGACGGACGGTGGCACACGGCAGTTGCGGCGGAGAGAGAGCAACTTTGTTTCAGTGACCCAAATGTCCACTTTTGTAATTGTGTCCTCACTGCCAAAAAGGGATCTTTAAAGCATTTAACGTGCTAAGATACCGGTCAAAGAATTAGATTAATTACCATTTTAAATTTGTTAATAATTAATGTTTATCCTAATATATTTTATATGCTTACTTTATAAATTATATATTGGGTAAATATTATTAATATACTAATGCAAAAATAAGTAAGTTAGTGATTGTTCTTAACAAATTATTATTAATAATTGTTCTATAAATATTATGTAATCTTTGTAAATAATTTGACAGTGTAGATATTTTTTCTTCATAAGTGCTGTTACGCAGCGCCTTCCTGAGGTTCTTTAGAAAGGCAACGTAAGACTAAGCAATCGATGTCAGTCCGATTGCTGTCCGCCAACTGAGGTCCCCTCCGTACGCTAGACTAGATTGTCAGTGCCGTACGGGAAAACCAATATCGTGAGCAACGAGAGAATTGAGAGCTGTAGAGAAAATTGAGAAAAGAGCTTGCTTGTATAAATGAAAGGCTATTACAAAAGCTACACGGTGTCGAGGGGGAGAGACACCAGTACAGAAAAATGCTTGCTTGCTAGAGAGATTTTCGAATGCTTGTTCCCCCCTAATAATGCTTAAAATAAATAAACCAAAGTTACAAGAGTTGACCTAAGAAAGCTGTAAATTCATACTGAAAGAAAATAAAGTAAATCTATTCTATATTTACAAAGAAAAGGACTTAGTCTTCTACAAAGTAGAAACAAGTCCGTCAGCAGCAACTTTGTCATTCGGCTCAGGGTCCGCGCGCGGCATTGTGGCTGGACACTGCCGTTGGCTGTCAGTGGGGCGACAGAGGCGCTTGCGCACTTGTCACTTGGAGCTGCCAAGACCACGGGGCCGACCGTAGCGCTAGGCGTTGGAGGTTTGCCAGGACGCCACGGGGCGCGTCCAAGGGGTCATGGGGCATGGCTGGAAAGCCGCCCATGACAGTGCATAGGACTTTTAAAATTATTGAAAAATAACGAGACATTAAATGCAAATTAAAGTTTTTATATATTTTTATTATTTAACTTGAAATAAAGATTTGAATTTGAAATAAGATTTGAGTGAGTATATCAAGTGAACTATTTTATGGATTTCATCATAAATATATTCAAACTAAATTTTAACTTTCAAATACTTTCTTTCAACTTCAATTACACATATTTTTAACTTTAACCAAATACTAAAACAAACCTTTAAAATTTAAAAATAAAGATGAATCTCACGCGTTATAGTGTAAAAGATATATTAAGGAATAAGAAGACGCACTATTTTCGGTAAATCTCGTATAAATAAAAAAGTACTAAACTCATACTATATATTTTTTGATTTTGAGATATTATTTTATCAATGATTTTTATATGTAAGTGAAATATATTATTATCTAATTTTTATATTGAATTTTGTACTATGTTGAAAAATATTTTAGGAGCCTAAGATTTATATTTTCTATATTAAAATTTGACTAGGCTTGAAAGTATATTTAAATCGATTAAATTTGTTTTTTTTATGCGCAAGAAAACAATTGAGCAAACAGACAAAAAGAAAAAGAAAAATATTTTTTCCTTAACTTTTCCCCTTTTACAAAATCCGTCCCTCTCCCCGTCAATAAACCAAAATCCTCCTTTGCTGACCCTCCGCCAAACTCCGCCGTCACCGTCGTCGTCGCCGTCACCGGCGCACCTTAACCGCCGTGAATCTGCTGCCTTCGCCGTATCCCCTGTATCTTCCACCACCAAATTTCAGTAAGTTGCTCAAGTTTCAGAAATAATTGTTTTTTACATACTTAAATTTTCTGTTAGATTAAAGCACCGGTGAAAATTATATAGTCTTCCTTGCAAAAATCTAGCTTCCAAACTTCCACTCTGGCCGTTTTGAGTCTGCACAGTAAAATTTTTGCGAAATAATAAAATAGAAGAAACAATTTTGGCTTGAATGAGCTTCAATACAGATTTTTTGATTTTTGTGATTGAGCATATTCAGAAATGGGGTGTGAAAAGGTTCAACTTCCAATGCTGTACTTTAGCTTGTTATGCTTATTTGTGTAGCTTGAATTGCAATAAGAATAGGGTCCGTATTCGAGGACACTTGTAAATGGAATGATGTTATTTTGTGATAATATTGTTGAATTTTATATTTTGCTCTAGATTACCCTAGTTATTACTCCCTATGTAAAACTATAAACTTTCAAAGGGGCATTATTATGCCAAATAATAGCAATTTCACAGAGAGAAAGACTATTTGAATGACCTTTTCATAAAATAGAATTTGGTTTCTGATGATCCAAGGAGATGTTGCAAAAAAGTTAATTAATCACAAATCCTTTGTACTTCCCAATCGTTTAGGTCCCTTCTAAGAAAAGGATCTCACCCTTGTACAGTGAAAAGAACACAGAAATCCTAGCATTATGAAGAGAGGAAATGCTGTAGATATCATAATCAAACTTGACGTTATGAATTTACCATTTGAGTTTTCTTTTCGAATTGATAATGTTGGATCTCGGGTATTATGTTTGTAGTTAAACAGATGTTTTACATGATTTAACCTGTGTGCTTTGGTGACTGGGACAAAGTTTGTTACTTTAGTTTGGATTTTTGTTTTGTTTGATGCATGAGTTTGGTTGTTCCTTCAATTTAAATTCTGAGGTTATTTCTTTATGGTTATTCATGGTTTGTTTAAGTTACTTAACAAATTCTTAGTATGGGTTCTTACTATTTGTTTGTGGCTTTCCTGATCATTGGATTCATCCTTACGTGCTTTAGCATATTTAGCGACCAAAAAAAGAAAGGTTTTCATTATGATAATTATTACAATTACTTTCCCTGTTTGGGTGATGTGAAGTTCAAAAAATTTGAACATATAAAATCTAATGATGGTTTCACATACTTTGATCGCATAAAATCTAATAATGTTTCAGATAAAATAAACAATTGACATATTAAATCCCCGTCTCTTCAAATTGTTAGATACTCTAATACCAAGCAAAGCCTTTTGAGATGTCCAAATTATTGCTGATGTCCCTTTGGTTTGTAAGACTTTGAAGTTATAAGTGATCTCTCAAGGTTAGACATTTTATTTAAAAACGGGGGTGCAACTGTTAACAACTAGTAATACAGCCTCACATGTCATGTGTTTTGACTGTGATTATATTCAATTTAAGACCTGTGAATTCACTTGGTGCCTTCATAAATGGGGTTGATTTGGAATTGCATATATAGTTTGTTGAAGCCACTGATCCTGCTTCCCTATGTTTCATCCAAAACAAGATGATATACATGTTTTCCATAGGCAATTTTAGAAAGTTACATATTCTTTAGCCAAGCTATTTTATTTGCTGATTTGTCTTGGTAGTTTCTATCATTTCAGTACTTAATCTGGCATAAATTATGTTATTAAAATTGTTGCTCATTAGGTAAAAAGGATCATGGTGGGATTTAAGAATAGATATATGGTGATGGAAGTTTTTTTGGATCCAAATAAAGATACTGGAGTAGATGAGCCCATCATTATCACTCAATTTAACTTGACCAAAGCCATCAAGGATGTTATTCTGACAAACTTTGGTGAATGCGGCCTTGCCTCATCCACGAATTCTTTTCAAGGTAAGTTAGTTTTAGCTTTTTTTGAGCATGGAGTTTGCCTCCTTTCCTCTTCTTGGAAATCTGGTGCAGTTTCAGAAGTTTGTATTTTGTGCAGTGAAGTATGTGAATCCCATTACTAAACTTTGTATCATACGAGCATCAAGGGAGGAGTATCAAAGAGTTTGGGCTGCAATAACCATGGTCCGGGGTGTAGGGAGTTGCCCCGTGGTGTTCAACCTACTAGACCTAAGTGGTGAGTTGTAGTGTTAAAAGGGTTCTTAAGTGGAATGCAGCGTTTTCTTTGAAGTCATTTTAACATTGTTCTCTGAATGGCACATATCCTTGTATTCTTATATTCATTGATAGGTCTTGTCGCAGAAAATATAACACAGTACTTTTACATTTTCTCCTCCCAGGTAGCATCAGGGCATGTAGAGCTGCAGCATTGAAATGTGATGAGTTGAAATTTCAGCAATACCAGGCATTGGCTGGAGCTCGACTCACCCCAGAGGTTCAGCAGCAAATGCAGACTTACCTAGATAAGATCAAAGTTTTGGAACACTGATGTAAAGAAATAGACCTTGGGCCTAACTCAACTTCAAATGCTAGCTCTTCCCTCTCTTGAATTGCAAACACCTATCGAGATTCCCTTAGGCATTGACCGCATCCCCTCTCCGGCATCAGATTTACCAGCTAAAACCTACAATATCTTATAATGAGCCAATGCTCAAGTATTTTCTCCGGCCATTGTCCAACAAGCTGGTTCTTTCATTAACTTATGTATACATGCTTGCACAAAGTTATGCCCGTTAGCTGGTTAAATTTGTGTTTTTAATTGTTAACTGTACATTTGCCTTAAGAACTTGATTAATTTGCTGGTGCATTGAGATAAATTTGGAACTTACCATGTTTTATTGCCCTATGTGCTTGCCAAAATTTTCAGTAAGCAATAATTGTTTTTTACATACTGAATTTTCTGTTAAATTAGAAACACTGGTGAAAATTATTAGTATTCCTTGCAAAATCTAGCTTGTCCCCAAACTTCCAATATCTGGTCATTTGAGTTTGCTCACTAAAAAATTTGGCTTTAAAATTTTCAGTAATTGTTAAAATGTGTTCGGATTAAATATTTGCTCTTGGATGAGCTTCAATACAGATTTTTGATTTTTATGATTGAGTATATTCACAAAATATGGTGTTAAAAGATTATCGACTTCGTTATTTTTATCTTGTTATGATTATTTTTATAGCTTGAATTGACATAAAGAATGAGGTCCATATTCGAGGACATTTGTAAGTGGATGATGTATTGTTGTGATCTTAGTAATGTTATTGAAAGTTTATATTTTGCTTTAGGTTGTCATCATTATTAACTGTTTTTTGCTCGATTCTTCTATAGAAATTGAGGAGACGAATAGCCTAAACCTAAGCTAAAATAGACCAAATGAACCGAATGTATACCCTATTTGGACCATGTACATAGCGAAGCGTCTATGTCCAAAGCAATTTGGCTCCTGGATCCGCCTCTGCTATTTCTCGTTTCTTCTGCTCCTTTGCACATAAACCAATAGAACCTTAACCTCTAGCCACCATAACTAGAAATCTTCTTCACTCATCACACAACCTTTTTGACCAGTTGAACATCCTACATTGGTCATCACTTCAAGACCAGCAACTGTACAACCGTTGCGTCCAGTCTGTCACATCAGAAGCTTTGTTTTTAGCATTTTTTTGGATCGTAATCACACCCTGAATCAAACAAATACGGGGTCAGTTTTCTTAATTCTATTATAGATGCATGCCGATCGGTTGTTGCGGGCAACATCGGGTGGCGGCATCGCTCGTGCCAGCTGCTGGCTTTTGGCAATGGAACGGCGAGGCGTCGTGCAAGTAGCGCCGCATGGTGCCATGCGCATGGGACTAAGCTCAGTACATGCCGATTGCCATCGGTTGTTGCGGGCAACATCGGGTGGCGAGCGATCGCAGCTGCTGACTTTTGGCAACGGAACGGCGAGACGTCATGCAAGTAGTGCCGCAAGGTGCCGCACGCATGGGCTAATTACATGCTTGAAGTGGTGCGTATTTGACAAAGTTTGTCACTTTAGTTAGATTTTTTTTTTTTTTTGATAAGGGTAAATTTTATAAGTGGAAAAGACAGCACTAAGAAAGTGCATCTAAATTTACATATTGTACAACTCCGTGATCATATCTAACAAGGAATCAACATCCTTTACATAGGCCAAGTTGGACCAAAAAGCTAAAAAGAAAATACGTCTATGTTTAAGGCTATGTATATTCCTCCTTTTGCCTTAAAAATTTCTGTTATTTCTTTCTGTCCAAATTGTCCACCAAATGACCAAAGGTATAGTGTTAGATTTTCTTTAGTTCATGAATTTGGTTGTTCCTTTGAGTTTAAACTTCAATGTTATTTGTTTATGGTCATTCATTTTTGTTTAAGCTACTTAACAAATTCTTAGCATGAGTTCTTGCTATTGCACATTTAAGCTCATTGAATTCTTCCTTATGTGCTATTGCACATTTAGTCTCCCCCAAAAAGGATCGGATCTTCATTATGATAATCTTTATTAGTTTCTTTTCTAGGGTGATGTGAAATGCGTTTGTGAAATATCATTTTATTTGAATTTATTGTCTGATGTTTGGTGTAAAAGATATATCTTTCTATGTAAATCACCTCATATTTGGCTTTTGTTTTATGAAATTGGGAAGTTAATTGCTTCGATTCATGTTAAATTAATGTGTTTTTATGTGTAGGAATGAGTCGGGAGCAATTGGGGGTGAAACGAGCAAGAAACAAGCCAAAACGAGATAAAAGCGGACGAAGAGGCATTGGACGCCACAGGCAGCGCCTGGCGCCACCTGTGGCGCTGGAGACAGTATGTTAGAGGAAGCCACTGGACGCAGCGCCCTGGGGGCGCCTGGCACCAGCCAGGGCGCCGACATCGGGAAACTGTCCTATTCCGTCTAGAAGTCTACTATTTTCGACCCTACCCCTTCCCAACACCTATATAAACACGTCCAAACCCAAGAGGGACAGGGAGAACGTGATTTGGGAGGCAATAACAGTACGGAACATCGCACGGGAGCGATCGATCATCAATTCTTCATCTTTGTTTAATATTTTTATAGTTATTTCAATACTCTATATTTTGATTGTTTTGAACATGAGTGGCTAATCAACCCTTGTTCTGGGGTTGTGATTAGCCATGAATATTGTGATTCGAAGTTGACAAATTCTTGATTAGATGGTTGTTTCTTCAATTATATGCTTAATTGCTTAATTGTTTGGCCATCAATTAAGTTCTATCAGTTATCTATGCTATGTTTGGGAAAACTATGTTTAGATTAGAGAAGAATTGAAGAAAGCATGTTCTTAACCTTTTACGGGGGCGGATTTGTGATTAGGATAGGAATATACTTAATCACCATGCTTAATTGAATATCGTGTTTTTATTGCGTTCTTGATAGATTAATTCCATAGGAATATGGATGTTAATTTTATTAAGAATAGGCGAATAGTACTTCGGAAGAAGGCTATGAGTGCGTTTATCGATTAATTAGCAACCATACGTGAATTATATGAACGGGAAGTTAATTAGAACACAATAGGATTGATGAAATAATCACAACCCTGTAATATTTGTCCCTATTGATTAAACAACACTTAATTTGTTCCTTAATAATCTAGGTATAAATTAGAGCTGTAGTTTAGAATTATCCATTTATTGAACTCGAATTTTGCTTGCTTAAATAACAATATTAGTCCGTTAGTAAATAGTTAAATTAAGTTCCTGTGGGTACGATAACCTGGACTTACAATCCTATTAGGACTGTAGGAGGAAGTTCAAAGGATTTGAACATATAAAATCTGATTATGATTTCACTTGATTTGAACATATACAATCTAGTACTGTTTCTGTTGAGTTGTCCCACATCGGTGGGATTTGAGGTCTTCGGTCTCTTTATATGGTCTTGGGCAGTCCCCATCTCATAAGCTAGTTTTTGGGATTTAATTAGGCCCAAGGTCCACGCTCCAGTGAGGTCTTGTGTCTGCTAGCTTTATGGACATATTAAATCCCCATCTCTTTAAATTGTTAGATACTCTAATCTGAACAAAGCCTTTTGTAATTCCAAATTATTGCTGATGCCCCCTTGGTTTGTAAAACTTTGAAGTTGTAAGGGATGTCTCAAGGTTAATTTCTTTTGTAAAAGTAGGGGTGCAACTGTTAGCAACTGCAGCCTCATCTGTCATGTATTTTCACTGTGATTATATTCAATTTAAGACAAGTGAATTCACTTGATGCCTTCATAAATGGGGTTGATTTTGAATTGCATATATAGTTTATTGTAGCCATTGATCCTGCTTCCCCTAGGGATGTTTCATCCAAAAAAGATGATGTACATATCTTTTTTTTCGTACGCAATTTTAGAAACTGACATATTCTTTAGCCAAGCTCTTTATTTGCTGATTTTGTCTAGTTTCTATCACTTCAGAACTTAATCTGACATACATAATGTTATTAAAATTATTGCTTATTAGGTAAAAAGGATGGATTTAAGAATAAATATATGGCGATGGAGGTTTTTTTGGATCCAAATGAGGATACTGGAGCAGATGAGCCAATCATAATCACTCAATTTAACTTGACCAAAGCCATCAAGGATGTCATTCTTACAGACTTAGGTGAATGTGGCCTCGCCTCATCCGCGAATTCATTTTAAGGTGAGTTGATTAGTTTAAGCTTGTTTGTTAAGGATGGAGTTTGCCTGCTTTCCTCTTCTTGGAAATTTTGATGCAGTTTCAGAAGTTCATATTTTGTGCACTGAAGTATGTGAATACCATTACTAAACTTTGTATCATACAAGCATCAAGGGAGGAGTATCAAAGAGTTTGGGCTGCAATAACTCTGGTTTGGAGCGTAGGGAGTTGTCCTATGGTGTTCAACTTAGTAGACCTAAGTGGTGAGTTATAGTGTTAAAAAGGTTCTTAAGAGGAATGCAATGTTCTCTTCGAAATAAAGTAGTCCGTTGAACGATCGCCGATCGAGGGCATTCAGAATCCCCAATGTCTTGGTCTTTACCGCCCCGGCCGATCGCTACTGTTCCCATGACCATCAACTGGATCTAGCTTGGAAAGAAGCTGAAGTTTTTAGGCAACTTGTCCTTTCTTTGAACCTTGTCAATGATCGAACTTAAAGAACGATGATCAGTAGCTGGTCCGAGAGGATGATCAGCCACACTGGGACTGAGACACGGCCCAGACTCCTATGGGAGGCAGCAGTGGGGAATTTTCCCAGTGTGGCTGATTATCCTCTCGGACCAATTTTAACATTGTCCTCTGAATGGCGCTGCAGTCTTATGTTCTTGTATTTGTTGATAGGATCTATATTGCAGCAAATACAACACTGTACTTTTACATTTTCTCCTCCCAGGTAGTATCAGGGCATGTAGAGCTGCAGCATTGAAATGTGATGAGGTAAAAATTCAGCAACACGACTTGTTGGCTGGAGCTCGCCTTACCCCAGAGGTTCAGCAGCAAATGCAGAACTATCTAGACAAGATCAAAGTTTTGGAACACTAATGTCAAGCAATGGACTGGGGCGACCTCAACTTCAAAAGCTAGCTCCTACCTTCTCTTGAATTGCAAACACCTATCGAGATTCCTTAGGACATCAATTGTATCCCCTCTCTGGCATCAGATTTACCAGGGCAAGCCTACAATGCCTTACTATGAGCCAATGCTCAAGTATCTTCCCCAGCCATTGTCCAACAAGCTGGTTATTTCATTACAGGCCTTCATAAAATGATATGACATGATTGCGCGAAAGAATACCTACTAGCATGTGTTAGGTGTGGAGCCTAATTAATATGCGATGTACTGTCATATATTAATGTTCACGCGGATCAACCTTAATTATTAATATATATATCAGCCCGCCGTGGAAGTTTACCCTAACGGGGTGTTACCAAGAAATAAGTCTCTCACGTTTTTTCTCTCTCACCTTAACTCTCTTCAAGATTTCTTCATCTTTTCCATCAGTTCAGAGTGTTTGGGTGAATCGATCCTAACAACATGAGATCCCCTTTTCTTTAATTTTAACATGATGCCATTTAATACTTGCCTGTAGTATCATTGCGATAATGACAATGCTCTTATTTATCATTCTTAAGTGCTATTGAAAAAATAGCAGTGCCGCAGAGCTAAGAACACTATTTTCATCATAGGAAATGAGTGAAGAAGCAAAGCTAAAGAGGTGAAAATTAGTGAGAGATTTGCTTTTATTTTCCATTGTTTTATTAGTAATTTGAAGAGTATTTGATAGCTCAAAGAAATTTATTTGCTATATATTTATTTATAAACAAGGCTGCAAAGTAACAGAATTGCTGGCTATTCAGACAAGATACTAAGCCAGTGAAGGTGTGTTTAAAATTGGTTCTTCAAGGATCAAAGCAAGCTATTTAACATTTTGATTTGTAATAAGCGAGACTTTTTAATCTGTAAAAATCTTTAAACCGTGATTTCTCAAATATTATCCAGCCTGATAGGAATTCAAGACTCGCTTAAATATAAATTCAAGTTGAACTATACAAACATGTAGCTTAGCTTGACTCGTGTAGGAACTCACTCTTCGAGAGCCTTATTAGGTATTCGGATAATATTTGGTTGAAGTTAGAAAAAAGAAACTGAAAAAGATTATTTAGAAGTTCGAAGTTGACATGAACTTTATTAAAAAGGTTGAAGATTTGTTAATAAAATTTATTATTTTACTTGAAATAGTTTTCTAACAAGTTTTTCAATATTGTTACTGTAAGTTCGATATCGATTACACCAACTCTCGTACAAGCTCCCGGCTATGCATTCATTTTACCATAAATCAGGGATACTTTTGATTTTGCAATATTTTCTTTAATCACTCCAGATCTGAAGTTTAAAGAAATATAATTATTGATAAAAGAACTTTAATGCTTTTGCTTAATAGACAGGTAAATTGAAAAAATCATAACTATACTTAAAAATATAATTATTGATAAAAGAACTTTAATTTTTTTGCTTAATAGACAGGCAAATTGAAAAAAATCATAACTATACTTAACAATAGAATACTTCGAAAAGCACACATGACAAAAAATATTTGTTGAAAAAATATAAATCCCACTTCGATTAACATAAGGGGATGTAGCTCAGATGGTAGAGCGCTCGCTTAGCATGCGAGAGGTACGGGGATCGATACCCCGCATCTCCACTTATTTGAATAATCTAACCTAACGTTTTTATATTTATATTTTTTTCTCTTTTAAAGATGGTGTAGATTATATTTTTCTCTTTTAAAGATGGTGTAGATTATATTTTTCTGCAAATTGATTTTATCCAGTCAGATAAAATGGAATGGACGGTATATAGAAAGGGTAAAAAAAGGGGTCTGCATTTGGAGTAGGAATCCACGTTTTCATTTTTTTACCTCCAATTGTTGGGCTTAAATTGAGCGAACTTAAGTCCGCCACAAAAATCTAAGAAAGATTGGCACAAAGTTCGATGCATCACACATTAGATAAGAAATTACCAAGAAATAATCCCCACCCACCCACCTACTCCATTACCCCATCCAATTCTTTAAAATAATGATAATAATAATCTAATATAAGGGTGGATATATCTTGAACAAAGACAAGAACTCTGTTTTTTCACTGACACCCTATTGCCAATAATTGACTTAAGACTCGTCTTTCTTTATATCTGAACATTTATCTGATCCAAAAATACAATCTTGAATATACCCAAATAAAGGAAAACTCAAGATCTTGAGTTTTTTATAGTATAAGAAATCATGGGAAAAACAACAAGGAAACTGGAAGTGGTTTCTCCTGTACCAGCAGATATAGATATTGCTAATTCTGTTGAACCTCTTCATATTTCTGAGATTGCTCAAGAACTCAATCTTAATCCCCAGCATTATGATTTATATGGCAAGTATAAAGCAAAGGTAATACCTTTTTTCACAGGTTATTATTGTATGCAGATTCATGTGTTAAGATATGTTTTACTTCTGTTTGGTTTTTGTTAGTACCCTATTGTTTTTGTAGATTTTGGTTTGCTTTGGTATCGTGTTTATATGTGTATTAGTTGGCATTCAGTTTTTATTAAAGCCTAATGAAAGAAAACTCAGAGTTGAGATTACAAAAATTGCTGATACTATGGTTTCATGTGAGCCTCATTAACTGTACAATTGTAAATTGTTTTTTTGTTTCTGTTATGTTGTACTGCATTAAGTGCTTTGTGAGATTTTGCTTGGTCTGGGGATGCATAGATGTGGTTCCTTTTGTGTTTTGGATAGAGAATGAAGTTGATTTCTGCAGCACTGCTATGTAGTCTATTACCTGACTTCTTAGACAATGTAAAAATGAAAGATTTAGGAGTATTCATATGCTATAAAAATACTTCTTTTTGTCAATGTCTTTCTTTGCTGAATGATTATTACATGTGGGGTACTTCGATTTTGCAGTTTCTCAGGGTTGAATTTCTTAGACTAAAACGAGGTTTTTTAGTTGAAAACAAGTATGCATAAGAGGATATGAATTTGACATCTGCTTTTGTGTATTGCTATTAATATGTTGGCTTTTCTTTTATGGTTGATGAGTTGATATGCTGTACTTGTTGTGATTCCAGGTGCTGTTATCAGTGCTTGATGAGGTTGGAGGAAGTGAGGACGGGTATTATGTGGTGGTTGGAGGGATAACTCCAACCCCTCTTGGAGAAGGGAAGTCCACCACCACGGTCGGTCTTTGCCAGGCTCTAGGAGCTTTCCTTGATAAAAAGGTAACTTTGAATTCTCTATAGGATGTCCGTCTCATAAACTTAGAGAAATGACTAGTTCTCTGTATCTTAACAATTAGCTAATATATGTTTGTAAGCTAATATCTGTTGAACTTGTGAAGAAGGATAATAGATAAGTCAAGTAATGTGGATATATTATTTGGTTTTGCTGGGCATCTGAGAAAAGTTGAATAAATATTCATGTTATGGCTTTTTTCTTCTGCCTGCTGGAAAATTTTGAGAAGTTCGATAGAGAAAAGCAAGTGTTTTTCACTTTGAGGTCTCTGAATCAAGATTTAGATTTGGTATTCAAGTCAGAGTCTTCATTTTCTTGTATTTTCATAGAATCTTTCAACTAATCCAATTGAAGATGTCCCTTTTGGCTTGTATATTGGTGCTACCTGGCCCTCTCCTTATGGATTTTAAATGCGAGACAAAGAGAAATCTTGGGCAGAGGAAAGATTTGGCTATTCCTTTTTGCTGAATCCCTCCCTCCTAAATTTTCCTCATCTCTTCCTCTTTTTGTCCTAATTTTTTTAGAGATGTAAAAAACCATCTAAAATTTCATGTCTATCAGGTACACGTGGATATATTAATTTTCTCCTAAAGTTAAATCAGTAACTTATAGCTGAGCAAATGATGTCCATACATTTTTATATTTTTAAGATAAAGCACTATAATTGATTTCATGTTATTTTGATAAGAAGGTATTATCCATGTCAGCGCTTGCGTACTAGAAATGCTGTCTATTTTTTTTTTTTTTCAATCTCTGACTAGTTTCCTCTCGACCTGGTGCTCTCAGGTTGTCACATGTGTCCGCCAACCATCACAAGGACCAACATTTGGAATCAAGGGTGGTGCTGCAGGAGGTGGTTACAGTCAAGTGATACCAATGGATGAGTTCAATCTTCACTTAACCGGAGATATTCATGCAATTACAGCAGCAAATAACCTCTTGGCTGCTGCCATTGATACGCGAATCTTCCATGAATCTTCGCAGTCTGATAAGGCTCTCTTTAACAGGTTATGCCCGCCAAATAAAGAAGGTAAACGGAAGTTCTGCGACATAATGTTTAGGCGTTTGAAGAAACTTGGTATTGACAAGACGGCCCCTGAAGACCTTACTCCTGAAGAGATCAATAAATTTGCTAGGCTAGATATAGATCCTGCTTCCATCACATGGAGAAGAGTTATGGATGTCAATGATAGGTTTTTGAGAAAAATTACGGTAGGTCAGGGCCCCGAAGAGAAGGGGATGGTGCGGGAGACAGGATTTGATATTTCAGTTGCCAGTGAAATAATGGCAGTTCTAGCCCTCACGACATCACTAGCTGATATGCGAGAGAGGCTTGGGAAAATGGTAGTCGGGAATAGCAAGGCTGGTGATCCAGTTACGGCTGATGATCTTGGGCTTGGAGGCGCTTTGACCGTCTTGATGAAAGATGCCATTAACCCTACTCTTATGCAGACTCTTGAGGGCACTCCTGTTCTTGTTCATGCGGGTCCTTTCGCAAATATTGCGCATGGAAATTCATCTATTGTTGCTGACAAGATTGCATTAAAGCTCGTCGGACCTGGTGGCTTTGTGGTTACAGAGGCTGGCTTTGGTTCTGATATTGGGACAGAGAAGTTTATGAACATCAAATGTCGATATAGTGGCTTGAAACCTCAGTGCGCTGTTATTGTGGCCACTGTAAGAGCCCTTAAAATGCATGGTGGAGGACCTGACGTCACAGCTGGAAGGCCTCTTGACCGTGCCTATGTAACTGAGAATGTTGCACTAGTGGAAGCCGGTTGTGTGAATCTGGCCAGGCACATTTCAAATACAAAAGCTTATGGTGCAAATGTTGTGGTTGCCGTCAATGCGTTCGCAACTGATACTGAAGCAGAACTAAATGCAGTTAAAAATGCTGCATTTGCTGCAGGAGCATTTGATGCAGTAATTTGTACTCATCATGCTCATGGTGGCAAAGGAGCGGTAAGTCTTTTGTGCAATCATTGCACTTCTATGGAAAAATAAAATGATTTTTTGAGTAGAAGGTTGAGTACCAAACAAAATACACATGCTAAAAAACTCAAAATTTTCAGTTAAGAGAAGCATATATCCAAATTGACAATATAAGTTTCTGCAGAATATTTGGTTTGGGATTAACTAAATGTCCTAACGATTCCATTATAGAGCCAACAGCGCATACATGATTGGCTGTCAGTTAATTGATTCTTGGCGTGAAGCTAATTTGTTTTAGTCATAATGGTTGACATAATTATTTGTTAATTAGTTTAGCTTTTCTGGTTGTCTGCTGTTTACCAGTTTAGAAGTATTAATCAATTGCACATTTTTTATTAGTTTGGATCTAGTTTACTAATTTGTAGCTCTTGCACTTTGACATGAATTTATGTGATGTAATGATCGTATGACCGTATGATAACCTCTAAGTTGTTTTTTCCTCCATCCTTGTTTTGGACAAAAACATGAAAGAAACATGTAAATTTGTTGTGTTGACCCTTTTGCTATGGGGTTTACTAGTTGATAATATGAAACACTGATAAGCTGGAATTGTTTATTCAGGTGGATCTTGGAATTGCAGTTCAGAAGGCCTGTGAGAATGCAACACAACCTCTAAAGTTCCTGTACCCGCTAGATATAGGTATAAAAGATAAAATAGCAGCAATAGCAAAATCATATGGTGCTGATGGAGTAGAGTACTCTGAACAGGTAGGTTTTTCTATTGCTCATACCTATTACTGCACTTTCTTTTTGATTTTATCTGTGTTTCTCTCTCCAGATTTTGACAATTTCGGAAAAGCATTTTTAGTGTTTAATATCTTTAGTAGTTCTCTTTGATGTGAGAGTTAGTTTACATTCCATATATGCTTTGCTTTGTTAGGCCTGTTATCTTTGACTTGTCTGAATAGCACTGCAGAGCGATTTTGCATCATGGTAAAAATCAAGGATAAGAGTGGGTGGCTTTTCTTTTCTTTTACCTTCTTTTTGAATATAGATTAACAGTGAATTGATTATTGATTTCAGTTCAGATGCAGAAAAGTTTTCTATAGTAGTAGATTAGTTGCTGGTATGAGTAAATATTGGCGACATTATCAGTATATATGATACATATAAAGACATAGCATGGAGATCAACATAGCATGGCTTGTTAGACTGCGAATCAAGCTTTTTCTCGTGGCTTGATTAACACTCTAACCTTATCTTGCCTTTGTTTGCTTCTGGTTTTTCCTTTTATAGCCCTTTATGATTATCATAGTTATGCTGCTATATCTGTCTTCGGTAGAAACCCAGTTGTGCTGTTCTTTTTGTCATATCTTTTGAACAGGACATTTGCCTAGGCACAAGCTCTTGTATGGAATGATAGTTTCTCTCTATACACACGCACACATACATTTGGTGAAGTTCGCCGTTATTCTTCTTATATTGTTGTGACCTTTAAATCGTCTGTTGTTTTCCCATAAATATCATTATACAACCATTTAACCGTGAGAACTCCCTCTATGCCGCATTTAATAATATAATTTTTCAATAATCTAGGACTTGAAGTTTTTCCTTGCAATTTGTTGCTGAAGGTGTTGGTACATATAAGCGTAGTTGATGCCTTAATGCACCTTTATGTTAATCACAATGTTAAAACTATCACTGATCCATCTGAAATCGTTCTATAATTTAGTCTGGTAGAAGACTTTGATATCGTTGAAAGCATTTACATACAGTGAAATTCTTTTGGTTTATCATTAACACAAGGAGTTTGATATCTGTGCCATTAGGCTGAGAAACAGATTGAGATGTACAGCAAACAAGGATTTTCGAATCTGCCAATTTGCATGGCTAAAACACAATATTCATTCTCGCATGAAGCTGCAAAGAAGGGCGCTCCAAGTGGATTCATCCTGCCCATCAGAGATGTTAGGGGAAGCATTGGCGCGGGATTCATTTATCCACTAGTTGGCACGATGAGCACAATGCCTGGTCTGCCTACGCGACCTTGTTTCTATGAGATTGACATTGATACCTCTACTGGAAAGGTAATTGGTCTTTCATGAGAATCTGGAAGGTTGCACTGTGTTTTAGCAGAAGTGAAGAGTTTGTCAAGTTGAGACTTCCTCCTCCTACATAGTGCTCACCAGATAATGTTACTGCTCCGAGCCACTTGTGTGTTTCTTATTGTGTACAATAGTGTAACAGAATAATTGTTTTCTGCTGCCTGACGTTGATCGAATAAACCTGGATATTGAGTGTAGTATATCCAGATTTCGCGACATAAGGAGTAGTAGACTACTCCTTATTTTCTAAAGGGGCCTCTTACAGCCATTTGTAAGTTGGACAAAATTCTCGAGGTCTCTACTACATTTTCTTAGAAAGTGATTTAGAACTAGTGTAGAATATGTTTTGAATCCTGCTCAAAGATTACAAATTTGTGTGCAAAGAACATCATTGTTTTGCAATGTTTTTGTCATTTCTGTTAATGTGGTCATCTTTAAAACTTTGGTCTATTTATCTTGGCCCAAGTTAGCTTACTCTTGGGCTGATATGAGATCTAACTAGGAGCCCATAGGGGACAAGTTGGGCTTTACGAAATAAATTAGCTGGGCCATGGGCAGGATTGTGCTTGGGCTTCTATACTTATATATGTAAGCTTAGCCCATTTGGTGCAGCCTTTTGCAGCTCGATCCGGCCCATGCGATTCGGTCAGCAAAGAATGTTGGGAATCTTACAGAAATGTCCCAAAAAAGTCCCAACTTACCAACCTCTAGCCATTAATTATAGACTTACCAAAACTAGTTAAGTACATATAAAAATTGAAAACCCAAAGAAATAAGGTTCTTTCTCTTCAAGAATCACAAACAAATATCTCCTTCCATATTTTTAAGCGTGATTAACTACATTAGATGCAAGACGAAAAGGAAATTTCATGGATGAGGTAGCAAATAAGCAAAAAGGGACTCTTTTCAATGGGTATGGTTGAGATTCATTGAAAACATATAGATGAGTCAATACACAAAATTTGAGGAAGATTGGAGGTGCTTTGGACTGAATTGGTATCAAAATTCGTAGTTAAAATCGAGTTCAAAAAAGTTCTTCTGCGACACATGTATCACGCATATATTTCACACGCAGGTATACTTGGATATATATAAATTTGCGATACACATTTGATATAAATATGATACATATATGATACACATATCATTTTTTCATGCATAATAGAAAGTTAAGACTAGGAAATACGAAAAAAATTATTTCACACTAATATCGCTAATAATATTCTATATATTCTTCACAACTTTTAAGATTCATTTCTTACTAATTGAATTTCAAACTTAATTTTTCAACAATTATTTTAGTATTCTCTTCACTCTCTATATAGACAACCACTGTCATAGAGGTAGTAAAGAACCTTTGAACCAACAACTCAACAAGACATGTGAAAACTGAACTCCTACAAACTTCAAGATTCAGAAACCCTGAAATAAATGGAGAGAAAATAAGTGGACTAAAAAAGTAGAAAATGATAATGAGGAATGCCCGATTTAACCAGAATCATCTCGTTCCAGCTCTTTCGGAGTCAAAATTTCCTATCCAATAGCCTCTTCTTGTTCAGGTCCTCTAGAACTGCAAAACGGTTCGGGCTGACTAGGTCCAGTTGGGCTACTTCGTACTTTTTCCATTTAAACGGGAATGACTCCACTTGATTCGAAATGAGAGCAGGTTTGAAAAAGGATCTTAGACTTTTTTATTTTTTGGATTAATTGAAACTTATAGTTTGCCATAATTATAGAAGCCATAACTCTAGGATCTGGTTCTTTTATTTACACCAACCTTTCTGTACAGACAGAAAACTTGTATAAAGTACTAGGTTATTTTAAGTGGTCTAGTATAAGATGGTGTAGTTAACTAATCTTAAGATCTATGATTATGCCTTGGAATTGGGCATGAGAAGTGGTTAAAGTGCCAATGTCACATGGTACTTTAATTAATTAATATTCTCAATATTTTGTTAAGTAATTCTCAACTACTAATTACTGTACTTATAATCAGTAAATGCTTGCCATTTGTAAAGCTAAGACGTGGGCTAATGAGAAATAAGAGCTCTTATTCCGCCGTCTTTAGCACATAGCAGTCGACGCATGATGAATGAAATTTTTTGCCAAGGTATTAATTGCCCTGCAAGTTATACAATACCTATAAAGCAATAATATATTCTCTCTTTCTCTCTCCTATTATTAGTTTTATTCTTAGAAAAGTTTACCGTTCATGAACCGATCTAATAAATACATAACATAATCCGTTGGGAAACCTATTTTAGATCCACTTGTCGGTCCTAAATTTATCTTGCTCTTCCTTGGTCTTTTCTACGGATCGGTGAATATTAAATAGAATGAATTCAAGGACGAACTCGCCGGTATACTGTGATCCAGATTCAGGAAGGGCCAGAAATGAATCGGAAAGAGTCACTTTTCTCATAGGAGAAAGGGTGTTATGGCATCGTAGATTAGGGCATTTTCATGCGTCAAAGATGCGAGTCTTAATTCCTAGTTTATCTGAATCAGGTGTGTCTGAGTTGCATTCTTATGTATGTAAGAGGGCTAAGCATATTCTAAAGATATCTTCACTTATATTGTTATTATTAAACTATAATTAGTTAATGCACAGTCTCATACCAATTTAACCATAATAAGTTAATAGTTTGATGTCAACTCTGGGTACAAACAAGTTTTTGCCACACATAATAACTTAAAGCATGACATATATATTCTCTCTCTATTTGTTTTCTAATTACGTAAACTCTACCTTGAGCTTGCAAAAAGCATTCTTCTTTTCGTGTTCCTGCCGACGGTCCAACAAAAGACTTTACCAACAATCATAAATAAACTTTGAGCGTAACTCTAACCCCAAAAGTTAGCTTATAAGATGAGGATTGTCTAACATCATATAAGAAGATCAAAGACTTTAAATCTCATCGATGTAGGACAACTCAACACACTCCCTCACGTCCATGCCTGCACTTTGAAGCATGGACAACATAAACGGGGGCCCAACATCAGTAATAATAATTGGAATGTGTCTGACTCTGATACCATGATAAATGAACCTTGGAACTAACTCAATCCCAAAAACTAGCTTATGAGATGAGGATTGCCCAAGACCATACGTCAAATCTCACCGACGTGGGACCAACTCAACAAATAATGCAATTTCTCCCCCTCAATTATGGGAAACAGTATTTTGCAGAAACTTGTCAATTTTCAGATTTTTTAGTCAATGGCTAGGATGTGCCACTTTGCTATCCTATTGTCCCTATTAGGCACATGAATATGAGTTGATTGATGTCAGCTTCAATATTTGACATTTGTTCTGAAAACTAGCCCTTGATTTTATCGTCAATTGAATTTGAGGTGGCTTTGGAATTGCCAACACAGTTTCATTTTTAAAATTTATGTAGTTTTGTTTGTTTTATGGCCTTGTTTTATAGAAGACATTTGTTTTTGGATATAACTTGCGAATGTAATGGTTTTGTTTATTCATTTCTCATGCTAAAAAAATGCCCAACTTATACAAGGACTTTGAAGGGACAGGGGAAGAGAAGAAAATAAAGAGGGTCATTCTCTCGTAGGAACATGGCTCCTACATTCACTTGTTCATGGACTCGCAGCTTCGCCAGAAGCGACGAGAGGAACTGGGGAAGGCCGACGATTATATGAGGGTAAGTTTTTGTAGAAGCTTTACCCCTTAATTTACATAGATAGTTATGAACTGAAAGGCTATAAAAATGTCGGACTATGCGATTGAGACTTTTCATACACAGTACCAAATTAACTCATTGGAAAAAATTGTTAGGACTAAATATATACATCAAATATAAATTAATTTATTATAGTTAATATATATTAATTAAGCAAAAAAACCTTATAAAACAACACTATTATATATTTCTTTAGTTAATGCATTTAGTGCATGCAAGTAAATATTTTTGAAGCATGCATTATCCGAATGACTAAACAACTACCAGAATCGAAAACCCACCAATAAAAATAAATCATGCAATTTCCTCTGCAAACCAAAAAAAAAAAAAGGAAAAAGGAAAAAGGAAAAAGGAAAAAGGAAAAACAAATCTATTTTACAAAGTCACCCCTCAAATACCATATATATTTAGCTCATAAGCCATCCCACCTGAAACCTCATAATTCTTCTAATTCTCTTGTTCCTCCTCTCCTGTATTTCTCATATATACTTTAGAAAATTTTGTTCATATACCTCAATCTTAGGCATGAATAATTCACATTCAACATCACCATTGAAAATAGTCAAGAACAACAACCCCATAATGTCAGAGCTAAAAAAGACTCTTTTTTCACCAACTTTCAAGACTCCAACTTTTAGGACTCAAAAAACCATGGTATTAACTTTTAGTATCACATTCATTTTGGTTACTTGTGCTGTCTTTTTTGTGTTCAATAATCCTTCAGTTAACAGTTCCTCTGTTTGGTTCAAGAAAATATTGGAAAAAAGGTCACATTTTTCCACTTTTTTCTCTCATTATAACTCTGTTTCTCAAAATGGGGTTTCAATATCACTTGATAAAACCATTAATTCTGAAAATGGTCAAAACGGTCTAAACAATGAGAAGTTACAACATATGACAAATGACAAAAATACAGGAAATGAAAAGAATGAACCTTGGTGGGGAAAAATGAGTCATTGTGATATATTTGATGGGAAATGGGTGAAAGATGAAGCTGACCCTTTATATGAACCTGGTTCATGTCCTCATATAGATGAACCATTTGATTGTTACAAAAATGGAAGGCCAGATAATGGTTATGAGAAGTTCAGGTGGCAGCCTAAGCACTGTAAAATTCCAAGGTAATTAACAAAACTTTGATGATAAGAATAATGTTTTGGTTTCTTGGTTTTCATGAAGGCAGCTTGGCGTAACTGATAAAGTTGCTGCCATGTGACTAGGAGGTAACGGGTTCAAGTCGTGGAAATTTTTATGATTGAGTTCAATTTAGTGGATGTTCCTTTTTTGATATGGTGTTTTGATTCTTTTTGAAGGTTCAATGCTAAAGAAATGTTGGAGCTGCTGAGAGGAAAGAGATTAGTTTATGTTGGTGATTCTTTGAACAGGAATATGTGGGAATCAATGGTATGTTTGCTTAGAAACTCTATTGAAGACAAGAGCAGAGTTTTTGAGGCATCTGGTAGACATGATTTCAAGAAAGAAGGTGCTTACTCTTTTATATTCTTGGTAAGGTTTTCTCTTTTTGACTGTTGATTTCATCAACATTATCATCATTTTTGGCAAAAAATTTGGCAATTTCAGTAAAAGGATATAGTGAAAGGGGTGAGAGGAAGCCTAAATTTCAGTAAGAATGTTGTCCAAAATTTGTAAATAATGAATCTAATTTGCTGAAATTTAGTTTTATGATATGAATGGGAATGGGGCTAGCTTTCATGAACAAATTAGGTGTTTTGTATGTCAAATGTTTATGATGATTAAACAACCTCTCTGCCTTCCTTTTACCTTTCCTAAGCCGAGGTAGGGGTAAGGTTTGCGTACACACTACCTTTCCCAGACTACACTTGTGGGATTACATTGGGTTTTTTGTTGTTGTTGTTGTTGTTGTACTCAATGAAGCAACATCACTTGTGAGGAGTCGTATTACTGACCCCTATTGATTGGAATTGAGGCGTAGTAGTAGTTGTTGTTATTAAGCTTTTGCGAATGAGAATGAAATGTGCTGATTATTTGAAGGATAACAGTTTTTTTTTGTTGTTGTAAAAGTTCTATATTATATCCAACTTGCTGCAAACAAAGCTTATGGTATGATTAGGGATGGAGCTAGAATTCATGAACCGCTTAGTTGTCTTGTGTGTCAAATGCTTATGTTGATTCATTAAATGCAGTGACGTGATCAATGACGATTCACATAGCCCACTTCAACTTGCTTGATATTAAGGCATAGTAGTTGCTGTAGAACAATATTGATTAGACTTTTATATTATCTTAATAACCTTAGTTTCATTAAGTCCTTGAGATAATTTGCTAATCTGTTGCTGATCAATATTTGAGCAGGACTACAATTGTTCCGCTGAGTTCGTTCGTTCGCCTTTTCTGGTTCAAGAGTGGGAAGTACCAGATGAGAATGGATCAAAGAAAGAAACGCTTCGGCTGGATCTTGTTGAGAGGTCATGCGACAAATATAAAGGCGCTGACATTCTTGTATTTAACACTGGGCATTGGTGGACTCATGAGAAAACATCTGCAGGGTACCTTTCTGTTTCTTCATTTAAGCATCTCCTTTTGCTAAATCTATGAATAGGAATAGTATATCTATTTTCGTATATATTTCCTCGCATAAATTTTTGATGTGGGGGGTTCTTTCTTTTGAAAAGATTACCAAATCGTCCACATAAGGCTCACAAATTATATGTATGTCACTGAAAATTTCTGTCTGTCGCTCTTTGATTTAGCCATGTGTTGACAAACTTTGTAGGAAAGGTTACTATCAAGAAGGTAGCCATGTTTATGGTGAACTAAATGTAGTCGAGGCATTTCGCAAGGCAATGACAACATGGTCAAGATGGATTGAGGCCAATGTAGATCCAATGAAGACTCAAGTTTTCTTCAGAGGTTATTCAGTCTCTCATTTTAGGTAACTGTATTATATGTTGCTCGGACTCTTCAAAAACACTGACCGATGCATGTCGGATCCTCCAAAAGTAATGCAATTTTGGAGGATCTGACACAAGTGTGACAACATATTTGGAAATTCTCCTGTAAACTCTACATAATGAGAGCTAAAACTTGAAAATGACAAGTAATCTTGGCTATTTTTCTGATGCATTTGCAGTGGAGGGGAGTGGTATTCTGGTGGAAAATGTGACAGTGACATTGAACCACTGAAGGATGAGAAAGAATTGTCGCCTTCTCTGTATCCGCCAATAATGGGAATGTTAGAGAGTGTGATCAGGTGGATGAAGACGCCGGTCTACTACTTGAATATTACTAGAATGACAGATTTTCGCAAAGATGGGCATCCATCGGTATATAGAAAGCCAAACATGACAGACGAGGAGAGGAGGTCGACATTAAGGTACCAAGATTGCAGCCACTGGTGCCTTCCTGGTGTACCAGATACTTGGAATGAGCTCCTATACGCGCAACTTCTGATGAAACATTATCAGAAACAACAACAACAGCAGCTGCAGACTGGTTCTTAGGTCAAAATAGCTTTGTCAATGTGCCAAGTTTGCAGCCATTGGTGCCTTTACTGATGAAACATTAATAGACATATCACGGGCAACAACATCGCATAAGTTCTTAGGCAAACATGGTATCACTAGTGTAACAGCTCAGTGCACAAAGCTCCCTTTATGCGCGGATGTCTGGACCACATTGACTTTAGTGTATGTAGCCTTACATTTATGTAAGAGGCCATTTTCATGGCTTGAACTCGTGACCTTCTGGTCACATAGTAACAACTCGTATTGTTGCTTTATAGTGTCACTAGTTTGTATATATGATATAGTCAGACAGAAAGTGCCTCTGTTGTTTGTAGTTTTTGCTTATGGGAAGTGAGGGAAGTACAAGATATACTCTTCTTTCCTTCATTGAGTTAGATAGGAATAGAAGAGAAAAGAAAATCTAACTCTTTCCATGTCCGTTATCATACTCTAAAGGATGTACTTTTTGTGCTTTTGGCCTAAATTGTCTGAAAATTGTCTAAAATGTGTTAGTAGGATTTTCTTGCCGTTGATCAAATCAATATTTGACTTCAGATACCTGTTAAAAAATCCTTTCTTCTCAAGTTTTATTAAAATATCAAGAAGCAATATTGTTGTCTCAATAATACAATAATTATAGGTAGTAATCTACAATAAACATTAATTAGTAACCGTATAAAAATGATAACTAATCTATTATTGGTGGGCAAGAGGGGTTGTTCAGATGGTTAGCATCCCAGCCAACAACCCCAAGGTCATGATTTCGAGTCACTAAAGGAGCAATATAGCTCCAACAAAGAAAATCAAAGGGGACTCAAATGGGAGGGGAATAAAAAAAAATCTATTATCGGTGACTCATATATGTCACGACCCAATTTTCATTCGTAGGATGTCGTGACGGCACCTAGTCTTTAAGACTAGGTAAGCCTAACAACATGCAAAATATACTGAAACAACAATTGAAGTCTCAAAATCCAACAACTAGCACAAAGAAAATCTCCACAACTAAGTATATACATAATTGCCCAAAACCCGGCGAAATACAAGTCACAAGCTCAATAAAGTAATATCGATCATCTCTATACATTAGTGTCTAATAAAGGATAAGGAAATAACTAATCTAGGAAGAGGGGCACTCCGAGGCCTGCGGACACTGGCAGGTGTACCTTGAAATCTCCTCGCTCGGACTCAAATTATTTATGCTTGGACTGGTAGGAGGTACCTGGATCTGCACAAAAAGATGTACAAAAGCGTAGCATGATTACACCACAACGGTACCCGATTAGTGCCAAGCTTAACATCGGTAGAGTAGGGACGAGGTTAGGTCAAGGCCCTACTAGAATAAATAAAAAGACAGAACAATTGTAAGACAAGGTAATAATGACAGTAATAAAATTGAACAACAAATAGCATATCAAGATTAGCTACACGGAACTAAACAATTAGTGCAACACGGAGAAACAAATAATAATATGCTAAGGAAACAACAACCAAAGACAAGTGCAACGACGGAGAAATGCCAATAAGAGTCACTACCGAGGTACCGCCTTGTAGTCTTAAATCACAAGAATACATCACAAACTTTTCTTATATCACAGCGGGAGCCTTTACATTTAGCTTTAAAAATCATTTTCCCCAAAATTGCGTCCCGTATTTTAACCCACCTTATCGCATCGTATGACTTCTAGTAGTTCCCCTAATAGCCATGCGTATCAAACTCACTTTATCTCACCGGATGCGTTTCAACCCCAAAACTCTATACCATCACATGCGTATTAATATCACAAAGTATCACAAATCGCACTTCAAGTGCCCAATATCACAACTTGCCAGAGAAACCAAACAATATTAGTATTTTCATAGTAAAAAGCCCATGACTCAACCACAATGTACACAAGAGTCTCAACAATAACAACCGGAATGAACAACTCAACAGAATAGTATTTCACGACTTAACACTTTGACTCAATGTGAATCACGATCTTTATATCTTAATACCAATTTCAACAACAAGATGTTCCACGATTTAACAAGTTCAAGTAAAGAGTTCAACGATCAAACAATGAATATGAAATAAAGGAAATAAGAACTTCAATTAAACATGTAGGGCAATTAGCATGTAAGAGAATATGACAAGTAGACATGTGAAAATAGACTAGAAATGATGACGACTATCACATGTTAAGGTAACTCAATTACGGCATGAAAAGAATCTACATAGCTAAAACCAGTCACATAATCCAATATATCATAGAGGAGGCAATAAATAGGGGATCATAGCTAAAACACTCAAAACGATCGGCCGAATCTATCACGACCCAAAATCTCACCTATCGTGATTGCGCCTATCTTAATACTAGGCAAGCCGATAACCTCAATAAACCACCGATTCCTTTAAGTTTGAAAACACCATAAATAAATTTAAGAGTAAAATCCCACGATTTCTGATACAAAATACTGTCTTTATACAATACACTCCCACAATCCGGTGTCACTAAGTACATAAGCATATGACAACACAGTCTTACTGATAAAAACACTGTCTAAAAATATGGAACAATACAAGTAACTGAAAGGAAATAGAGTCAAGGTCTATGGACGCCAAAGTATTTACCTCGATAGTCTCCAACAGATAAATTTCCAAAATCTAGCAACCGCCGTATCCGAAAGTACCTGGATCTGCACACGAAGTGCAGTGTAGTATGAGTACAACCGACCTAATATACTCAATAAGTAAAAAGACTAACATTTGGGCTGTAAGTAGTGACGAGCTCATCAATTACAGTCCAATCATAGAAAATAATAGTACAGAAATGTAGGCATGCTTTCAAGCTCAACAGTTAAACTCAATACAAGAAAAATAGATAAAATCTGAATGATATGAGGAATGTGACATCTCTATGTCTACATGCCAATGTACATATCATATGTGATACAACATAATGAAAATTTCATGTACACACACTCTCAGAGTACTCAATCACTCAGTACTGTACGGGTCAAATCTAGCCCAGGGAAGATCCATCCCTCAATATAATATTGATTGCGCTCACTGTGGGGGGGTGCAGACTCTGAGGGTCTCTTTCAACCCAAGCGCTATAATAATAAGCCATTTAGGCCTACTGCGGCGTGCAGTCCTTATATATATATAT
>MCJB01011442.1:138859-199621 GCA_002018475.1 Nicotiana obtusifolia | reverse complement strand
TATATATATATATATATATATAAGGACTGCACGTTGCTCGATCCCATAAATATCCTCACAACTGGATGAACATGACAGAGTATGAAATTTACATTTTAAAAATAATTAATTCAACAGCAATATGACCCCTATGGGTCTCAAAATATCGGCATTCAGCCTAAACATGATCTTTAATACCCCTCAGCTCAATTTCTTTAACACGTAGAGGATATGGGGATAATAACATCATTATTTGATTATGCAACTCCATGGAATCGATTAAATCACAATTTTTATTGTGCACGCCTTCACACTCGTCACCTAGCATGTGCGTCACCTCCAAACTATTCATATAACACGTAATTCAGGGATTCATACCCTCAAAATCAATTTTAGAAGTGTTACTTACCTCAAACCGTGCAAATTCTCTATTTCAATAAGCCCTTGCCTCGCGAATTGACCTCTGAATGCCTTGAATCTAGTCAAAATTAATGTGATACACAAAACACAAATTATAGGAATCAATTTCATATGAAAATACTAAATTTACCTATTAAATCCGAAAATCGACCCAAAAGTCAACAGTGGGCCCACGTCTCGGAACCCGATAAAAGTTACAAAATATGAATGCTCATTCAACCACGAGTCCAACCATACTAAATTTACCAAATTCTGACATCAACTCGTCACTCAAATCCTAAATTCTTATTTTAAAATCCCTAGGCCAAAATTCTCAAATTACACCTCAAAATCACGTAAGCTAGTCGAAAAATTCAATGATAATTCAATATTATTGAGTAAAATCAAGTGACTTAAGTAAAGAAATCCCGTGAAATCTCCCTCAGAAATCGCCCCCAACTGAGCTTGAAAGGTCCAAAAATGAGAAGAAATTTCGGACAATTCGACTTACACACTGCCCGGGGTTCTTTGCACCTGCGGTTCTTTTTTTTGCTGCTGCAGTCAATTTTCTGCATCTGCGTAACTCACTTAACCTCCGCTCCTTCGCTTCTGCAACCCCAGATTCTGCACCTGCGGACTCGCTCCTGCGCAAAATCCTTCACTTCTGCGAAGACACCTCCCTTCCCATTTTCCGCTTCTGCGATCTCCACTTCACATTTGTGACCTCGTAGGTTAGGACAAAACGATCGCACCTGCGAGCATTTCCCAGCCTTGTTCCAAGACGCTTCTGGGAGGCTATTCACGCACATGCGACCTCGCATCTATGATCAAAACCTTCACAAGTGCGATCACACCAGTAGGAAAAATTTCAGAATTGCTTCAAGTCCAAATTTTTGATCTGTTAACCATCCGAAATCCACTCGAGGCCTCCGGGACCTCAACCAAATATACAAACAAGTTCTAAAATATTATACGAACTTAATCGATACCTCAAATTACATTAAACAACAATAAAAATACGAATCGTACCCCAATTCAATCCTATTGAAATTAAGGAATTCCAACTTCTATCAATGACACCGAAACCTATCAAATCACGTTCCATTGGCCTCAAATTTTGCACACAAGTCGCAAATGACTTCCCGGACCTACTCCACCTTCCGAACCCCAATCCGAGCCTGGTAACCACAAAGTCCACTCTCGGTCAAACTTTTTAATTTTTAACTTCCGCCATTTCAAGCCTAATTCAACTATATACCTCTGATTCACAATCTAGACACGCATCTAATTCCTAAATCACCCAACGGAGCTAACGGAACCATCGGAACTCCATTCTGGAGTCGTTTACACATAAGTCAACATCCAGTCAACCTTTCAACGTAAGCTTTCAACCTTGAGACTAAGTGTCTCAACTCATTCCGAAACCTTTCCGGGCCCGAACCAACTATGCCGGCAAGTCACATAGCAGCTATAGAGCATAAAATATTCAGTAAATGGGGGGAACGAGGATGTAATACTTAAAACGACCGGCCGAGTCGTTGCAGGGTCGTTACAATATAGTTAACATCTGCTAACACATATTAATTAAACTAAACTGAAAGTGTAGAGTCATTTACATCTTGTTTACATCTTGTTTGGATGGTTGTTATATATTGTTTCATAATATATATTATAGTATTTTATTGTATTATAATATATTATTTTGATGTATACGATGTTTGGATAAATTGTATTGTTTTTTATCGTTCAATAATGTCATGTACCAACAATATGAAGATCAAATTTGTAAATTATAAAGAAAAAGTAAGGTACGAGGTAGAATATATAAAAAGGTAGGATAAAAGATAAAATATGATTATTTAATTATATGAAACGAAAAGATGAGAGAAAAAAAAAAGGGAACGATGCGACCATACTAAATCAATAGTTCTATAAAGTGGCACTTTTCCTCGTTACATAACGACGAATTTAATAATACGATATAAAAATTTTTATGTAACAATCAAAATAAATATTATAATTAAAGTAACAATACGATACAATACGACAGATGACAACCATCCAAACAAGCTGTTAATTCTTGAGCCTAACGAAACACATGCAATTTTGTGGCCATACACGTGTAGATCGAAGACAATAAATACAGAGCTTTTGTGGAAATAATTAAGCAGCTGGACTTTCTTAAATAGTTCTTAGCACCTGTTTCTTTTGATTGTAGGATGTGTTTTGTACGGAAAATATTTTTAAATTTTTTCGTGTTTGATAGGTTTAAGTGTTTTGAAAAATATTTTTCTTATGAATTTATTTTTTTTCGATTAGAGAAAAATATTTTTCCCATTCCTATCAACCCCTACCTACCCACCTCACTCTTACCCCCACGCACTACCACCTCTCCCCTACCCCCACTTCCCAACCCCATCCTAAATAGAAATATTATTAATAGTACTTTCCTTTTACATTATTGTTTAGCGACAATTAATTTCCTATAGCTAACATACACATAATTACTTCCTATAGCTACTATTCAGTTGTTACGGTAGTGTATTCGCGCTATATATTCATGAATAAAGTAGCAAAAAACGCCTAAAAACATGGGAGTTACAGCTGTACGCGACGATATTCACATGTATTCGCGCCATTTATTCATGAATACAGTAACGACAATCACCTTAAAAATAGGTATGTCCAGCTATCTAATAATGAAAATAAGATCAATTAGCGTGATACACTCCTAATATAACTCAACAAAATCAATACTAACATGCCTCATTATCAACCCAATTAATTAAATTTTTTTTTGTTGTATTTAACTTTTGTATTAGTGTGTTTCAATATTTATTTTTTACTGTTGCATCCATTAGATTTAATGTTTGTATTTACTGTATTCGTTATTCATATTCAGTGTATTCAAATGTATTTGTATTAATAATATTTTAGTTATTCCTAATACATGTTATTACTGCAGTATTCAGTATACTTTATTGGTTGTATTCACTATATTTCTATTTGTATTCAGTGTATAGTACTATATTTCATTGTATATTAAAATTAAATGTATTCACTATTTATATTCCGTTCTATTTCAATATTTGTATTCAGTGTATTTCATGTTTATATCCTGTATTCAGCTGTATTAAAAAATACAGACCTTCGAAATACATACATACAGACAAAAAAAAAGATTTGTACAAAAATACAATGTATTTGAGTGAATTTGTACAGAATATAATATTTTTGTATCAATGTACATGACTAGATAGCAAAGAAGAGAAAAAAATTCATCGGAGATAGCGTTTTCCAGCCAAGAAGAGAAGAAAGTTCGTCGGATCCGTACAATAAATTTCTGATAAGAGTTCATCACATTGCTCCTTTTCATTCGAAAAATTCACTATCTTTTGTTTCCTGGCTGCCTTCTAATCTATTCTAATGTCTTGTTGGCCATCAATACTAGGGCGTGTATCTTGAGTTGCTCGAAGAGAGAGAGAAGGAAGAGAGAGAAAGAAGGAAAATTCTGAGAGAGAATCGCGTGTTAATTGAAAGAAAGAGAAGAAAAATATAAATAGCGTATGTCATGCCTCAATGGTAGTATATACCGTAAATACCTATTTTACTATAAAATATAAAAGGTAAGTATAGAAAATAATGTTTTAAAAATAATTTTGATTTATAATAAATAGGGTGTATACCTTTGCTATATGAGGAAAAATTATGTACGTCGATCTTATCCCTACCCCTCTGGGGTAGAGAGGTAGAGTATTTTCTTTTCATGATGTAAAAACAGTAATTTTTTTTATTTAACAAAAAAAAATACTTTCTTTTCATGATGTAAAAAAAGTAATTTTTTTATTTCAAAAAAAATGATATCGTAAAAAACTACAAATTACAGAACTTCAGCAAACTCAACAAACGGATCAAATCACACTTGACACTTATATTAATTTGAAAAATAATGCAACAATGTAGAAAAGTGAGGAGAAGTTTTTAGATATTTCATGTCTCAAAAAAGAGGTGAAACCTCTAAATTTATAGACAATGAAAGGGTGAGATGAAGAGGTGCAATCCAACAGGTGCCTCTTCCATTTCCCATTCACACCTTTTAAATAAAAACCCAACAGTAAATACTATTCATCCTTAATCAGAGGTCGGGGGTTCAAGTTCTCTCAGCTAAGAAGCGGTGTCATTGCTATATCTTGCTTCATTTTTGCAGAATATTAGCATAATATTTAACATTTTTTCCTGCGCGAAGGATTCCACCTATGTGCATCCGTTCCTACTTCTCGGTGCGAATCCAAATTTAATTGAGCCCAATATGAGCATCAAATACCGAACGAAAACCAAAAAGTAAAAAAGGGCTTCTTTGATAATGATGCTCGCGATAGCTATAGTCTCTACTCAAGTGAAGCTCTACATAGCTTCTGCTATTTATTTGCTGAATAGACAGGTATATTGAAAAAACCATGACTATGCTTAACAATAAAACACTCTGAAAAGCCCACATACGATGAAAACTTTTTGTTGCCGTTGGAAAAAGAATAAGTCTCGCTCCTATTAACATAGGGATTGGAAGTGAAATGAAAGGTATGATCCACGCATATTCATATGTCTGTTCCATAAAAAAGTTTTGAATTCTTAATTAATTGTTTCCGGTTCACCGGATCTTACCTCTTTCGAAAGGAATCAATAAAAAGTTAAACTATGAATTAACTTAAACTAATTTAAAACTTAAATCGAATTTTCTGTATTCTATAAATAGCAACCCAAAAAGACCATCACATATTATGCACACATTGTTGATTCAATTAATCCAAATTCATGCTGCGTTTACTAATAAAAGTTTTCCGCTCCCAAACTCAAACTTGAGAACCATTTAATTAAGAATGAGTAATCTCATTCGTCTCATTACCTTCCTAAATAGTCAGTTAATCTTCATATTATCAATTAAATGACAAGAAAAAGTATATGTACAAGAATTCTTGGGGGAGGCCTCACATAATACAAGGATATTTCGTAAATCAAAAATTAATATGTAACTACGGAAATTTATTGAAAATAGTCTCACAAAGACATATATTTTATTATCAGTAACAATTACGTCGATTTAAACTAGCCTAAAGATATATAATCTGAAAATAGAAAGATATTGAATTTTATTTGCCTCAATAGGATCGGTAAGGTAAGGTTTAGTTCGGTATGTGTTTGCTTAGGTCCTATGCCTTTGGATACACCCGAATGGCTATTAGATTATATGCCCTCATGAGACTTTGCCAGCAGCTACACCATGACTCCTCTACATGAGACTGCTATACAGGCAATATGAGGCGCAGATAGGCGACACTAATCGAGCTTTTATCCCCCTTACTTGTACTTCTCCTTTACGGTTTATTTTTATTATGAATAAAATTTTATAATTTGCCAAAAAAAAAATTCAGCGTAATCTTTTTCTTTTTCCTTTTTAATGCTGAGTAGTGCATGTCCACAAAATTGAGATATAATCAAGGAAAGAAATATTAAAAAGTGGCTTCACAAAGTCAGATATTCCATTATCTAATCAGGATTATATATAATAATGCTTGTGGAAAACTTGACTTTGAAGAAAAGTAGTAGTACATCATTTGAAGAATCTCCGACACTTTTGGGCAAAGAGACAATTAACTAAGTCAGAAAAGGGAGGACAAATTGCTTGAAATATAAAAAACCTAGAGATGTGATCCAGAAGAAAAGGACTAGTAAGACTCCGAACTCAGAAAAAGAGTTTGTGGAAATCAGCATTTAGATGAGAGAAAGTTCATACAAAAACCAAAAAAGGCGGTTCGGTGCCCAAAGCTCTTGTTATGTGCGGGTTCGGAGAAGGGTCGGATCACAAAACTCTATTGTACGCAGTCTTACTCATATTTTTACAAGAAGCTATTTTCACAGCTTGAACCCGTGACTTCCTGATTATATGACAACAACTTTACCATTACGCCAAGACTTCCCTTAAAAAAAGAAAAGAGAAGGTATCAAATTAAAGAAGTGTATGAGTGATAGTTTATATTGCGGGTATTAATTAATAATAATAAAGTTTAAGTTGTATATATCGGTAGTGTAATTAATGAACTTTTTTTACTTATAGCTGTTACAATAGGTAATCAGTTTTATTTTCAAGATTACATTTCTTACATGTTACGACCCAAAATTCGCATGTCGTAATGGTGTCTATCTCAATATTAGGCAAGCTGACAACCTCAGTAAACCACAATTTCTTTTAAGTTTGAAAACATAATATTTAGATTTAATAGAAAATTCCACAAATATTGATACAAATATACTCCCAAAACCTGGTGGCACTGAGTACATGAGCATCTGAATGACAACACAGTCTGACTAATAAAAATACTGTCTGAAAATATAGAACAGCACAATAACTGAAAGGGAGAGAGTCAAGGTCTGCGGACGCCAGCAGCTACCTCGATAGTCTCCAACAGATAAATCCCCAAATCTAGCAACCTCGGAATTCAAAAGTAACTGGATCTGCACACGAGCTGTAGGGTGTAGTTTGAGTACAACCAACTCAATAAGTATCGTAAATAAACAGGGCAAGGTAAGAGAAGCTTAATTTGTTGAATTCACCAGTTAAACCAGTACATCTATATCCTGCTCAACAGTATTATGACATGTAGGGGAAAGAAAACCAGTAAATCAGATAATGATCGAGAAAATACAAGTTTTCCACATTGCACGGACAACTCACGTGTTGCATGGAGAACTCACGTGCTAAAGTATCAATATATAGATCCGCACGGACAACTCACGTGCTGCACGGACAACTCACGTGCCAAGCATCATGCAATAGCAATAAAGCAAGGGTACAGGTATATAATGAATGAAATAAGATTCTCCTGTCCTTGGACTGGTATAAATGACATGCTAAAGTGTAGTCATGTGCAAAGTGTGCTATTGCAATAAATGCGGAAATTTAATCAATGAAAAGCATTTATCAAGTTGGTTTCGGGATTTAAACCTCTGAGTAATCACATCATGGTTTAATTAAATCACCTAAATTGATACCACATATTAGATATCGAAGCTCGAAGCTTAACAGTCATTTTTGGGCTTATAGGAGTCGGAGCACAATCCAAACATAAATACGCAACCCCGGTACCTGCACATGGGACCATCCCTAGACATGTGCGTGCCCAAAAGCACGTGGCTATCACAACAATTTAGGCAACTAGTTCCTTAATCGAGTTTAAATACGATACTTACCTCAAGTAACTCAAATCACTCAGCTAGCAAGACCTTGCCTCGCAAATCGGCCTTCGAACGCCTCGAATTTAGTCACAATAATTCGATACAGTCAACACAAATTATAGGAATCAATTCATATGAAATTACTAAATTTTCCAACAAAATTCTGAAATTTAACTAAAAAATCATCAGTGGGGCGCACGTCTCGGAACCCAACAAAAGTTATAAAATATGAACGCTCATTCAACCACGAGTCCAACCATATTAAATCTACCAAATTCGTACATCAACTCGACCTTTAAATCCTCAAATCTTATTTTCAAATTCCTAGGCCCAAATCCTCGAATTTCACCTCAAAAACACGTAATCTAGTCGAAATACTCAATGATAATTCAATATTATTGATTAACAATGATCACAAGTGACTTACCTCAAGTTTCCCCGTGAATTCTCTCTGAAAAATCGTCCAAAATCGTGTTGAAAATGTCCAAAAACGGCAAAAGCTCGGAACCCTCTGTTTTTGTACACAATCCAGAGATTCCGCTTTTGCGAAAAATTAATCGCATTTGCTGTCTCGCAGTTGCGAGGTCCTGCCCGCTTCTGCGGCTTCTTTCGCTTCTATGGGCAAGAGCTCCGCTTCTGCGGCCTCGCTTTTGCGGTCGCCCAAGTCGCTTCCGTGGTCTCCAGTTGCCCCCCCTTCACTCCGCATCTGTGGAGCATGGCTTGCACCTGCGGGCTCGCAGATGCAGAGACCTTCACGCACCTGCGACCTAGCCTCTGCGCAATCCAGGCTCGCTTCTGCGAGCTCGCACCTGCGAGATAAGTTCCGCAGGTGCAATTGCATCAGTAGGCAGCAAGTTTCAACTTGTTCAAAGTTCAAATTTGATCCGTTAACCATCCAAAACTCACCCGAGGACCCCTGGACCTCAACCAAATATATCACCAAGTCCTAAAACATCATACGAACTTATTCGAAGCCTCAAATCACATCAAACAACACTAAAAAAACGAATCACACCCCAATTCAAGCTTAATAAATCTAAGAAATTCCAACTTCTATATTCGATGCCGAAACCTATCAAATCAAGTCCGATTGACCTCAAATTTTGCACACAAGTCATAAATGACATAACAAACCTATGAAAATTTTCAGCACTGGATTCTGACCCCCATATCAAAAAGTTAACTCCCCGGTCAAACTTCCAAACTTAAACTTTCTATTTTCGCCATTTCAAACCTAATTTAACTTCGGGCTTCCGAATAATTTTTCGGACACACTCCTAAATCCAAAATCACCATACTGAGCTATTCGAATCATCAAAACTCTATTCTAGAGTCATTTACTCATAAGTCAACATCCGGTCGACTATTTCCACTTAAGCTTTAAATCTTGTAACTAAGTGTTCCAATTCATTCTGAAACGTCATCGACAAGTCACATAATTATAATTTAACACAGAATAAGCAGTAAATAAGAAACTGTGTTGTAACACTCAAACAACCGATCGAATCGTTACATTACATTTTAGGGATGCTTATTTCTAGGTCTCGAAGTAACCATTATAAAAGATTTATTACACATATAATTTAAACTCTATTCATATCCTTGTATAAAGAGGGGTCTCCACAAGAACTCTTGTGCGTGTACTCTTGTCATTTGATTGATGATCCACCTATTAGGAAGATTCTATTTTATGTATAATTATTTGGTGTTTTGAGAATTCTATTAATTTGAATTTGTATCGTAAAGTAAATCAACTATCATAGCTTTTAGGGCTTATACCAAAGAGGACTCCATTTAGTACCTTGATCCTAATATCAATACTTCTAAACCGATTTTAATTTTAATTTTGGTAATTCTAGTAGTAATTCGGATTTAACTTATTATATATACTGACAATATAAAAAAATGGATTTAACTTATTATGTTAGTGTATTTTTATCTGGTGAATCAGGTTATTTACCATCTTTTGTAAGTTACAAATGCAAGTTGGTTAATAGAAAGTAACTTGTAATTGATTTTCAAATAATTTGATAGCTTTAACTTTTTTCTTTTTTACTGCGAGTGTAAAATTTCTAAAAATGACACATGTGGAACACGTTCTCATCACATGATCAGTGATGTAATTGTGGATATTTTAGTGATGATTAGGATTTAGCTTATTATAATTTTTTTTACATTATTAATAATTTAATCCGTTGTAAAATACTACTCATTTACCATCTTCTGTAAGTTACTGATACTGTAAAATAAAACTTGTAATTGATTTTTAAAACAATCGGATAATGTAACAGAAGTTAACAAGTATAACTGAAAAGTATACTTCAAAAAGAAAGAGATGGATAAAATCCTTAATTATTGGAATTGCTATTTCAGCATAACATTATTGGAATTGCCATTTCAGCACATATTACATTTACATAGGTGGAAGAGATCAAACACGGGAATAAGAAGCGAGCTCGCCTTCCTTTTTGATCATTTTGATAGAGGGGGATGAAGAAAGTGGACAAAACACAACAAAATAAGCGACAAAAAGATGAAAAAAAATTACAACTCAAGACATCAAACTTCTGACAATCTTTCTTTAGGACATGCTTAAACAACACAAGAACATGCAGAAATTAAAGCACTCTTGATAATTAATCTGCTTGATTAATTAATTAATTAATTAATTAATTCACCCTCTTGCAATCTGTCCTAATCTCTCCATTAGTACCAGTTAATGGACTTATATTGCCCAATTTAATCATAGAGCTAATAAAATCATCAAAAAACTGAGTTTGGCTACTAGCATAACGATTTACTATAGCAATTGTAGCAGATCCAGATGTAGAAAACAACTCTTGATCAGTTTGAAGAAGCCCTTGATTATTTTGAAGATTAGTAAAATAGTCATTATCAAAGTCATTTGGAGTTGATATATCAAGATTTGTAAAAGTGTTGCCATTATTTCCACCTTGAGGACAAATTCCTTGTAATGTTTGTAAAAATGTAGCGTCTACGGTAGGATCAGGGTTACCACTGTTACTGAAGTTAAAGAGACGTTGTTCAAAAGTGCCACATCTTGCTCTTCCAAATGTATGTGCACCTACACATTCAGAACGCGTTTAAGTTTTATGCATTAACGTAATAAAAAAATAGTTATACAATCAGATTACTTAAGAGATAGCTGCATGTAATGCTATATAATAAGCATTGATCCATGACCTAGAATAAATGATACGTATTTGCTAGAACCAGTCAAGTTACATTGATTCTCACACGCTCAAAAAAAAAAAATTTTGATATTAAGGGGCAAATAAGTTTCGATCTCAAAATAAAATTTTTTTATAACGCCATTAGGTCAGTCAAAAATAATTACAGACAATCATTCATGTAAAATAAGTTGTTTATTACAGCAGATTAAAATATACTGATAGTGTAAAAATTCTTCACCTGATAGAGCAACAAGATCAGTTAAATCCATTCCCTTATTGGTGAATTGTGGTGTCATTACAGCAAGGGTTTCAAAGGGGCTGGGGATATCACTATTAGCTCCAGATCGGTTTGCTGTTAAGCTGTCTCTTCTGCCAAAAAGTACTTGCCACGACGGACCTCCAGCCTGATAACTTTATACTGTCAGTATATATAACGTTTTATTCAGTGATATAATCCCATTTCTCTTTTAAAAATATTAAGTGGTACTTCTTTCAACTGTGCCTGATATTATAATAAGGTCATGTTGTTAGCTTTTAGAGCCAATATGAGTTTGACTTTGTTTTCAAATATTTGAAGCTAATCTTGTTAGTAAATCATAAATAAATAGTTAGGAAAGACTTCAAGAATTGAAAAAAGGGAAGAAAATCAATAATTAAGCAAAGACTTTTTCATCTTCTTTGAAATTGGGAAAATGTCATATTTATAATATCTTACCAAGGCAACTCCAATTTCAGATGCAATGGCTAAAATATCTGCACAAGATACAACACCAGGGCATACATTCTCTAATGCAGTTTTTATATCATCCACAATATCAAATCCTCCTGCACCTACATTAGGAGCTGCATCTTTCTCAGTTTGAGTCCCATCTGTGTCTAATAAAATGGATCCATCACAGCCCTGTGCAAATATATACACGATTAATTTCGCGTTTGGTCACTGAACTTTTTCTCCAAATAATAACAGTAAAGTCATAAAATTAATCATCGTAAGATTACTGAACTTTATCCGCTATAACAGTAATGTCAGAATTATTCTAACATGTTAAAATAACTTAATTTTACTCATTGTAACGATAAAATAATTTTATCACATCAAAGTAAGTGAACTTGACTTACTATCATAGTAAATTATACTCAGTCACTAGAACAGTAAAAATGGTAACTGACCTACAATCATGCACATGTTAAACTGTACTGACATAGTAAAAGATCTTTACATCGTCATTATATATATCTACTATAAGAGTTAAAATAGTAAGTAATCTACAATCATGCACATGTTAAGTTGTACTGATATGATAAAAGATTTTTACACTGTCAATATATATAACTTATATCCGTTTAACGCGATATAATGCTTTAATTAAGACGCGGCAGATAGACTTGCATGAAAACACAGGTTAAAAAGGTTAAAGGGTCTGGTTATTACATTGACAAAGCAATCGTGGAAATGAAGACGAATAATTTTAGCACCAGCTCGAGCATCAGTACGTTGCCTTTGATCCATAACACCACGTACAATACTTGTAACATTAGGACAAGTGCTATCGTAAAATGTTGCACTTAATTGAGCATTTGATGCTGCAAAAATTGCAACCAAGAAAAGAATTGTACCAACAAATCTTAAAAAAGACATGATTGTCAACTTTTTTAGTTTCTTGTTTTCAAGAATACCAAGAAAGTTGCTACTATATATTTCTAGGTAGTCATTTTAGGTTGCTATTTATAGAATATAAGAAGTGGAGTAGAGATTCCGTTGATTAGAGACTATTGAGAGTAATATCTGATAAATGGACCTTGACTCAACCCCAAAAGCTAACTTATGAGACGAGGATTGTCCAAGACCATATCGGTGGGACAACTCAACACACTCCCTCATGCCCAAGCCTGCACTCTGAAGCGTGGACAACATAAATAGGGGTCTAACATCAGTAACAATAATTGGGATGAGTCTGGCTCTGATACCATGATAAATGGACCTTGGGCCTAATTTAACCTCAAAAGCTAGCTTATGAGATAAGGTTGCCCAAGACCATATAAGAAGATCATAGACCTCAAATTCCACCGATGTCGGACAACTCAACAATATCATTATCAAAGTAATTATTATGGAAAAATTAGGGAGACAAGGCAAATATTAGCCGCCAGTCATTATTTAATTTTAAGAAAACGAGTGAAGAAAATTATTTGTAGCTTTCTTTTCAAGTTAGTTAGAGAATTTTCAATTTGTGCATTTAATTATATCTATAAGACTGGGCAATGGACGACTAGTCCAAATATATAATTGATCAACTCGTAGGATTTTAATTGGCTTCAACTTGTTAAGTGGGGAGACGATTTCTATACAAACAGAGAGTAAAATAAATTTTTGATTAAGAGATGTCTTTTAATTATCCACGTGTTGTCTATGTCATATATTGTCGGTAGAAAATAATTATGTAATGTCTAAAATATTTTAAATTTTGATAGATAAATATCTAAACGAGAAATAAGAAATAAGGTATAAGAAAATGGTTATTCAGGAGGAACTATAATTGATTATGAAAATCATTACTACAATAGTTTCACAATGTTTTAGATTATTTACTATGGAGATTGTATATTTTATATACAAGAATAATATATTAGAGAAAGAATAGAGAACATATTGAGGGACATACACTCGATATTGTAGATTACGATATAGTTATGTTATCTAAATTGTGAATAAAAAAAGGTTGTATGATATTTGAACAAGGATATAAGCAGAGGCAGATTCAACATTTAGGGGTCGTTTCGTACGAATATAAGTAATGGGATTAGTAATGCAGGAATTAATAATGCAGGGATTAGTAATGCAGGAATTGTAGTGTTGGGATTATTTTTTATCAAGTGTTTGGTTCATTGTACTAAAAATTAGCTATGCAATGTATAATCTAAGCTTGTGTTTGGTTTAAAACTGTACAAAATCTTCTTTACAATTATACCCTTGAATATTAGAAATTAAAAGGGTTTGAGGGGCGGTTTAGTAATTTTAGGGTTTTATCCAGGTATAGTTAATGCAGAGATTAGTAATCCCTTGGTTTCCTTGGTATTAGCTAAGCCCTCCTATGAGGTATAAGTAATCCATGTATTAGGTATGCATAAATTGAATTGAGCAACCAAACATTGTATTGGACGGATTAAATTTTTATACATGAATTATTTTACTTAGTGCAGCCTACCAGACGATCCCTAAAAAGTTTATAAGATTCTATAATGACCTCAAGTTAATATATAATAACAATTGACTCGCAGTAAGTTATTTACATATATTTAGTTCATTTCTTATACATATGTAGAACCTAGATAAAAATTCTAAATTCATGTGAACTCATATATTACACGATGGATTCGTCCATGTACATATGTATTACAATTCGAAAGAATAGGAGATGAATATATGTAAATTCTGATTTAGCTACATATGATTTTAAGTGAACAAGTCAAACTTAGCTTTGACTAAACAACATGATTAAGACAAGATAAATTCGATTGAATTTTACAATAATGTCAATTAAGTTCGGACTTAAGTTTACTCCAAGTTTACTTGCCTCACCTAATCATGAATTGAATGAATAATGTACACATCATTATAAGGAATTACAATCACAACTACAGTAAGAAATATTAAGAAAATTGGCCCGCAAAGTACTACAAGTCGTCAGCTCCCTCAAAGTACTGCAAGTCGCCAGTCGTCATTTTCCACAAAGTATTACAAATCGTCAGTTCCCGAAAATATTACAAGTCACCAACTATCGCAAAATACTACAAATTGTCAGTTCCTTCAAAGTACTACACATCATTATAAGGAATTACAATCACAACTACAGTAAGAAGTATTTAAGAAAATTAGCCCGCAAAGTACTACAAGTCGCCAGCTCCCATACAGTACTACAAGTCGTCAGTCGCCATCTCCCGCAAAATACTATAAGTTGCCAGTTCCCGTAAAGTACTACAAGTCACCAACTACCGTAAAATACTACAAATCGTCAATTCCTTCGAAGTACCACACATCATTATAAGGAATTACAATCACAACTACAGTAAGAAGTATTTAAGAAAATTGGCCAGCTACTTACTTTCGTGAAGCTGTCTTTATTTTGTTGAAAAAAAGTCAAATGCACGTGTAGGCCTACAACTATGAACGATTTTTTCTTTTTGTTAGGCCCAAGAATTTAAGTGACTGTCGAATGATGTCTATCGAAAACAAAGAAAAAGAGACTAAAAACTTGTCACTTTGCAGCTAAATTATTTTCGTGTCATTTTTTCTTCTTTCGAGAGCTTAATTTATCCACAATTATTGTAAAGAAAAGCTTTATTATACAAAATATTCTTCTCTATATTTCTTTTCTTCAACTATGATATCATCACCAGTGATATCAATCAGAAGTTAAGCCCTATAAGCACTTCACTGAAATTAAAAAGAACAACAAAAGTAATACATCGCGTAACCATCTTATCCATTGAACTAGCTAGAAGCTATCGCTTTGAATCGAAGCACTAAAAGAAAAGGATCAGAAAACGCAGCGCATAGGAACCACGAGGCCCCCTACTATCACTTCCTCTAGTAGATATGAGAGTAACGTAATAATCATGGTATATGACAATCTTGATTGAAAAAAATACATCTCTTTGGGTATAGTACGATGTGCTTTAAGAATTATACTTTTCTCTCTTTTGGAAATTAACTCTTACATGAAGTTTGGACATAAAGTTTGGACAACGTGTGCAACTACATTAATTCACTATTCCTTGAGTACTTGAACAGTATATATATTGAGAGAGAGTTGAATAATATTTTAAAAGGATGTTATATTATTAAATTTGCATTAGAAATTTTGATAAGAATACTCAAGAATATATATATATATATATATATATATATATATATATATATATATATATATATATATTCGACAAAAGGTTTTCAACGTAACTGATCACTCTTCATCGGTGGGGGAGCCACATTGAAGCAAGAGGTGTCACTTGACACCCCTTCGCCGGAAAATTATGCTATTTTGCTAGATAACTTTTTATTTTATTTTATGTATATTTACTATACATTGACTTCTCTAACTTTTCGGTGTATCTAATTATTTATATTTTGACACTTTTAATAAAAATTCTAGATCCGCCATTGCTTTTCATGGGGCGTAATTGTTCCCCTGTGTAGGTACATTACCATTTTGCTTAAATAATTAAAATTTTAAATTCGTCTCTAAGTAATTAAGTTTGTTAAATAATCAGATTATACTAATGATAGCAAAAATCCCATTCCAGAAATTTAAGAAGAGTGACATTGTCAAATGAAGAAGCTGAGACTAGGAAGGAGTCATAAGTTTATTTTATTATTGTGTGAATTATGAAGAAGTCATGATATTCTTTTTATCTGCATGGCTGACTTTAAGGTACGTTAATAATTAAGATACTGCACAGAAGTTTTTTACTAAAGTCACTTCACAGCAGTATTAATAGACTTTTTTATACTTTAATATTCATATATTAAATATATATAAATTATTAATATTCAATTATTAACTGTTAATAATCAGTTATTAACCGTTGAAGTCGTTGTTATAAAATCTAAAATTCATAATATTCAAATTATCCGCACACATTCTTGGACTTTGTATCAAATTAAATAGCAAAATATTACATTGTGGAATAATATGTGCGACTAAATATGAAGAATTTGAAGATGTTTACTTTTCCTTTTCCCCCTCTTTTTTTATTTTCTTTTGACGGCTTCAGATTTAATGAGTAGATTGTCTTAATTTGCTAATTGAGGATCCATTTTTGTATTAATTTTCAGGGTTAAATCATTCAATCCCACTTAAATTATTTACGTATGTAAAAAATATATTTACAAAAATTTGAAACTGGACCTTAAACTATTGTATGCAAGTTCCAAATATTACTTATACAAAATAAACAAAAGAATGTTCTAAATATTTAACAAAACATTTTCATTTCACTCTTCAAATATAACATTTGGAAACCTACTTAGACGAAGGGATTATAAATATTTGGATAATAAGTGTTGAGTTGTCCCATATCGGTAGGATTTGAAGTCTTTGGTCTCGTTATATGGTCTTGGGCAATCCTCATCTCATAAGTTAGCTTTTGGAGTTGAGTTAGGCCCAAGGTCCATTTATCATGGTATCAGAGCCAGGCCCATCCCAATTATTGTTATCAATGTTGGGCCTCCATTTATGTTGTCCATGCTCCAGAGTGCAGGCCTGGGCGTGAGGGGGTGTGTTGAGTTGTCCCACATCTGTGGGATTTGAGGTCTTTAGTCTCCTTATATGGTCTTGGGTAATCCTCATCTCATAAGCTAGCTTTTGGGTTTGAGTTAGGCCCAAGGTCCATTTATCATGGTATCAGAGCCAGGCCCATCCCAATTATTTTTATCAATGTTGGGCCTCCTATTATGTTGTCCACGCTCCAAAGTGCAGGCCTGGGCGTGAAGGGGTGTGTTGATTTGTCCCACATCGGTAGAATTTGAGATCTTTGGTGTCCTTATATGGTCTTGAGCAATCCTGCTAAGTTAAAAAATTCCTTTCTCTCTTTACTCAATACGCAAAGTATTACTACTCTTTTACCGGTAAGATATCAAAAATTTCCTTCCTATTTTAGTTTAAACTATTGAACTGATCAAATTCTTTCCAATTTTGGTTTAAAATATTAAACTTTTTTTCCCATATTTAGTTTTTAAGCAAAACATTAATTCGTTACACCTATAAACGTACCACATCCTTCATCATAAGGTATAGTCGAACTGAACTCCTTGATTCTAAGGTGGGTAATAAGCAATACACAAATATTAAGTGTTGCTAACATAACAGGCTCAGCAGGTCTGGACTTGATATTGAAAGTATTGTGGGCTGTATTAGATATAATGGACCATCCATATACATTCATGTTAATAAGGATTGTTACAAAACATTTTCGTTTCACTCTTCAAATATAACATCTGGAAAACCTACTTAGACGAAGGGATTATAAATATTTGGATAATAAGTGTTGAGTTGTCTCACATCGGTGGGATTTGAGGTCTTTGGTCTCCTTATATGGTCTTGGGCAGTCTTCATCTCATAAGCTAGCTTTTGGGGTTGAGTTAGGCTCAAGGGCCATTTATCATGGTATCAGAGCCAGGCCCATCCCAATTATTGTTATCAATGTTGGGCCTCCATTTATGTTGTCCACGCTCCAAAGTGCAGGCCTGAGCGTGAAGGGGTGTGTTGAGTTATCCCACATCGGTGAAATTTGAGGTCTTTAGTTTCCTTATATGGTCTTGAGCAATCCTGCTAAGTTCAAAAGTTCCTTTCTCTCTTTAGTCAATACGCAAAGTATTACTACTCTTTTACCAGTAAGATATCAAAAATTTCCTTCCTATTTTAGTTTAAACTATTGAACTGATCAAATTCTTTCCAATTTTGGTTTAAAATATTAAACTTTTTTTCCCATATTTAGTTTCTAAGCAAAACATTAATTCGTTACACCTATAAACGTACCACATCCTTCACCATAGGGTATAGTCGAACTGAACTCCTTGATTCTAAGGTGGGTAACAAGCAATATACAAATATTAAGTGTTGCTAATATAACAGGCTCAGCAGGTCTGGACTTGATATTGAAAGTATTGTGGGCTGTATTAGATATAATGGACCATCCATATACATTCATGTTAATAAGGATTGTTACGTAAATAGTCGATCAGATTTAATGTTAATTTTTTTTAGCTAGTATACATACATTATACGTTGATTATACACAGTTATACATATATTATACATGAGGTATATATATTCTATATATCCTTTGACTATTTTTAATTTAAGAGATTAGGTGGGCGGTCATTTGGATTAAATTTTCATGTTAATATGGAAACGTGGGTCCTTATAAGTTTGAATCCCATTCTCTTAATATTTTCAAAAAATTACGTGGTGTATCTCCAATGAGATTGGTCTTAGCTAAATGTCTCCGTAATTAACGATATTTAATAAATGGACTTTGTCTCTTTGCCCATCCAACTCCCTCTCTATCTCTTCTTCTTCACCAAAAATACCATAATTCTTCAATTTTAGAATAAATATAGCGTAAATTCTACCGATCTAATAGAAAAATACCTAAAGAGTTGCGTGGTCCGAAGGTTATTTATCAAAATATATTTAAAAATGAGGATAATAATTAAAGATCATCCCTTATATGATGATCATTCCTGTCAATATCTAATATTGTTCCTACTCAAAAGCTTAAACTAAAAATAGTAGGTGCATGTATAATATATGTACAATTAATATATTTATATATAATCAGTTTATAATTTATGTATACCAAAGTATAAAACGTAAACAATGAATTCAACTTGCTGTTTGTTGTAAGGATCTTATGGTTATAATAAACAAGAGAGCCTATGTATTAGCAGTAATCTTTGTAATCAACGAGAACTCAAGTGGTTACACGACGGATGGAAAGCGGGGAAATATTCTTTTTCTGTCTTCTCTCCACAGAGGAAGGAAAGCACCGCCAAGCCAACTAGAAAGCAGAAACTGCATGAGGTAAGACTAAGGCCCTTGTGCGCCCTGCAAGAGATTACCGGGGGTCTCAGTATCAGGGGGCGCGGGAACAAAAAACTCCAGTAAAGAAAAGAAAAACAATAGGAGTCGTCTCAATAGCCGAGGGCAAGTCACAACTATTAACCCAATTGAGGGCAACTTATTTTATTAATTTTTTTTTAAAAAAAAAAAAGGAAAAAAGTCAACGCTTTCGTGTAATGGTTTTAGATGATGCTAGGTTTCCAGCTAGTTGATAAAAGAAGCACATTCAAATATTGTAGTATAACATAGGAGATTAAAGATAATAATCATGCTCTCAACGTAATTAAGCACTAATACCTTAGAGAACTAAAAACTAAGCATGTTGGAATAGTTATTTTATTATGCACTAAGTTAGAATCAAATTTAATAATCCCTCTAAGGCTATCAAAACAGCTCTAGATTCATGAACATATAATCTGATAAGTTCTAAGCCTCCATTACCATAACCATGCAATATTAAAACCTTCAAATTGCTAACTTTCCACAGTGATTAGCATTATAGGAAATGGTTGTACATTTTAAGTTTGATACAAAAACCCTAAAATGGAGCCGCCGTACATCACACCACTTAGTTCATAATTGAATTTTATATTTGTTAATCATCTATTAATCATGATTATAAATTAGGGTTCGAGTTTGTTAACATGCATTCACATCATCTTAAGATAAAAAATCCGGTCGTTACTGATCGCTAAACCATGAAGAAATCTTGCAGCTTTCTTTTTTATTCTCAAGTTTTAACTTTCTTGATCTTGTTTATAGCTGTGGATTCTCAGCTAACAACTGATTTCTACTCTAAAACATGTCCAAATGTCCTTAAGATTGTACGTAAAGAAGTTCAGAATGCTATCAAGAATGAAATGAGAATGGCTGCTTCTTTGCTTCGTCTACATTTCCACGATTGCTTCGTCAGTGTAAGTTTTTATTACCTTTTTTAGGAATTTTTCATCCAGTTAAACTTCTAAAATTTTACTTATTATAGTTTTAAGTTTAAAAAAAAAAGACCTAAAAGTGTGCCAAAAAGGATAATATTGTATTTATATGCACGCTTTGTTTCCTTTTTCTAATATTGGTTTAAAAACTATTTTGTTATGTTAATCACCGGTCCTTTTTATCTGTCGTTTAAAGTATGACATGCTCACTAAGAAAATTGTTTGATATTTTACGAAATTATTCTTATTTTTCTTAAATGAGTAATTAATAACTATGTCTTTTTGGAGTATAAGAGTCAAATCGTAAATAAAACTACTGCTTCTTCAAAAGAAAGGGACGACCCTTCCCGGGGACAAGGGAAGAGACTCTTGCCTAGTGATGAAGACAACAGCTGGCAGAGGGAGAAGTATAGACCTTTCCAAAATTAGTTCTTATGCCCCATCTGGAGAAGCATTAGAGGGCAACTCAGCCTCTGTACATGAGCAGTCAGCTGCCAAATCAAGGCCACAAGAGAGATATCAGCTCAGGGATGAGCCATTTTTATCACATAGCAACTCCAAGGGTTCGGAGAGTGCCAGTCAGGCTTCTGAGCCTTCCACTACACCTGTCCTCCAGGCGCCAGAGATATTAGTTCAGGACATTCCAGATATTTTGTCAAAAACTTTACGAAAGTAAATTATTGAGATTTGAACATCGATTCAGAGTCAGGTTTGAGTGAAATTAGTATCGTTAGACTCGTATTGGAATGGATTGTCGGAATTTGTTAGTTTTGTCGGGTTCAAAGGCACGGGCCTGTTGACTTTGACTATTTTATTCAAGTTTCAACCTTTATCGTTTGGGTTCGTTCCCTATTGCATTACTTGATGTTTTTGAGCTATTTTTGGCTAGTTTCGAACCGTTCGAAGGTCAATTCGCGCAGATAGAAAGTCCTAGGCATCCTCTGATGAACTGCTCTCAATGTGTGGAGGAAACAACCTCTGAAATCGCTCTAACCTCTTCTGTTCATCAACATGGCATGCAAGGTCTCAGGTGTAGCTGCTATAATATGCTGCTCTAGTGTGCTAGTGACGGGGGTCTGAGCTCCCCTCTAACCTGAGATGTGGCTGAGTGACTTTCTAAAGCGACAAATAATGTTTTGGAACTTTCTTTTGGCTAATTAATTGACTCACACACACACACACACTAGTTCCTCTAGCTAGTTTCTCATGCACTAGTTCCTCTAGCTAGTCGTAAGTTCTCTTATTTGTTTTTAATTGGGATCTTTAATCTTCTTTGTCTAATATTGTAATTTGGTGTTCAGAATTTGTAGGTTAACCTTACAATGAATGGTTAGAACTGACTATGAGATATAACTTAAATTTTTTGGATTTGTAGGGTTGTGATGCATCACTATTATTGGATGGAAATAGTACAACAAGTGAGAAGTTCACACCAGCCAACTTGAACTCAGCAAGAGGTTTTGAAGTCATAGACACTATTAAAACTGCTGTCGAAAATGCATGCAGTGGAGTTGTTTCTTGTGCCGATATATTAGCTATTGCTGCAAGAGATTCAGTTCTACTGGTAAGATTCTAACTTATGTTGGTCGGACTCTCAAAAATACCGTAAGGTATTTGTCGGCTTCCAAAAGTAATGTATCTTTTGAGAATCTGATGCGAATGTGAAGTAGTTTTGTAGAGTTTGAACAACATATATTAGATTATAACATTCTTTAATACAAGAAAAATTAACTTTTTATATATTATATTCGTAAGTTGAAATTTTATACTACCGGTATATTTTAATAGGTTGTGATGGATAATTTGCCTTATTTTTCAAATTAGTAAATATCACTTTTTATGGACTGTTACATGTAATTACATTTAGGTGACCTTTAGACTGACTCATATCCATATGTTTATTTTCAAAATGAAGAAATATAGGGCACATGTGTTGCCAAAATTCATTAAGTATTTTTAAGGAAACTACGTACACAAATCTATTTTTTTAAAGTATATTGACAATGTATAAAAGAAATTTTATATTTATATTTGTGTATTTTAACATACTATAACAAATAATTTCCTAGAGGGTCCATCTCGTCTCGGGCAATAAATAGAGCTTTGGCTCGGAATTAGACCTTCTGTAGACGGAACTTCAGACTTCTGGATTGGCCTAAGAAAGCCTAGACCAAAGGTGACCATGTTCCCAAAAAAAAAAAATACTTTCGAGAAAGGACGAGCACGACTGAAGTGGCTATACATACAAATCTATTTACGGATCTATATGCTTCGATTACATATATTACATTTACCTGACTTTTTGGCGACTTATATCAATATAATGATTTTCAAAATGAAGAAATGTATGGGACATGTTGCCATATTCATTAATTATTATTTTAAGAAACTAGACAAATTTATTCTCTTTTTTTTTTTTTTTGGTCAGAGTGGAGGGCCATTTTGGAAGGTGTTATTAGGGAGAAGAGATGGATTAGCTGCTAATATTTCTGGATCAAATACTGCACTTCCAGGACCATTTGACCCTCTCAATACAATCATTTCCAAGTTCGAAGCTGTTGGATTAAATGTAACAGATGTTGTGAGCCTATCAGGTAAACACACGTATGGTAACTAATGGTAATAATTAAGCTATATCTATATGGATTTGACTTATATATACTAACAGCGTAAATAATTAATTTTTACACTAATAATGAACCTAACCTTTTATAACATGTAACCATTCTTATTTTCTAGCTTGTTGATCCCATTTTCTGTAGACCAACCTTGTAGTTATTTTTTTAAGTGACTTGATAATGTATACATCTATAAACTAATAGTGTAAAAGAACTTAGGCAATCAGGTCATCTAACAGATATATGTAACTACTCATAATAAGTGGAACTAGTAATATACTTAGAAAATAAAATACACAACACGTTTTTTTCATTTAATCCATCCATCCAGATTTTCATCTCCTGTGGTGGTGAGGAAACAAACAACATGTTAACGACAAATTAAAATCTTTACACAGACTGTCAGTGTATATAAATTAAATCCTTTTGTAAAACATAACAACTCATAATAATAACAAATATTGTAAAAGAACTTTAGGCAATCAAGTTATCTAACAAATACACGTAACTACTCATAATAAGTGGAACTAGATTTATACTTAGAAAATAAAATAAACTACATGTTAACGACAAGTTAAAACCTTTACACAGACGATCAGTGTACATAAATTAAATTCTTTTATTAAACATAATGCTAGATGGTCATTAAACTTTATTCAAGGTTTCCACTAACCATTTTGAGTGTTATTTTGGACAATCAGGTCATCTAACAAATACACGTAACTACTCATAATAAATTGAACTAGATTTATACTTACAAAATAAAATAAACAACATGTTAACAACAAATTAAAACCTTTACACAGACGATCAGTGTACATAAACTAAATCCTTTTATTAAACATAATGCTAGATGGTCATTAAACTTTATGCAAGGTATCCACTAACCATTTTGAGTGTCATGAATTTATATGTAGGTGCTCATACAATTGGATTAGCAAAGTGTGCAACTTTTGACAACAGATTAAGAAATTTCAGTGGCACAGGTGCACCAGACCCAACTCTAGACACAACTTTAGTGAGTGAATTGCAAAATTTGTGTCCATTGACAAGTGATGGAAACAACACTGCCCCTCTTGATAGGAATTCCACAGACTTATTTGACAATCATTATTTCAAGAATTTAATCAATGGAAGAGGTCTTCTTGAATCAGATCAAGTCTTGTTCTCAAGTGATGATGCTATACAAACAACTAAAACCCTAGTTGAAACTTATAGTAATAGCTCTAAGTTTTTCTTTAATGACTTTGTTAATTCTATGATTAAGATGGGAAATATTAGCCCTCTGGTTGGATCAGATGGTGAAATCAGAAAGAAGTGTAGGGTTCTTAATTCGAATAATTAGTAGTAAAAACCCCATCAGCCAGAGTGTTGGTTTGATTGAGAAAAAATAGTTAGTACGTAGTTTAAGTTGTTGTACTGTGATTTCTTGCTTGTGGGAAAAATATAATAATCTACTTTGTGAAAAAATTGTACTCTAATATTTTCTTTCTTTTATGTATTGTTGCGAAAGAACGTGGGTTAACTAGTATACAATTACCTGCAAAGAAAATAGAGAAGAAAAATATAACACTGATAGAAATAGGCATATAAACGTTAGCGGAAGCAAGTACCCAAGATTATATTCTTACATGTAAACTAGACAAATATAATCAATAACGAGATAGTAACACTAACCTTTTGAAGCTACTGCACAAATGTGTATCCTGAATCTCTACGAACGTGATACTTGAGTGGCAAGTATTTCGGCTCAAGAATAATAGTCCTTAGGGTGTGGAAATTTCGGCCAGAAAGAATGCCTTTTAAGGTTTTATTGCTTTCATTATATATCCACGTTTTTAAGGTAATCTCTTAACCAAAAACGTGTAGGAGTCAAATACCTACAAAAAACGTGTAGCCAAAACCGTGTAGGAGTCTACTACCCACCAAAAATGTGTAACAGTCTCCTAACCCACCAAGGATACTATTTTCCTTTTTTAATTTCCTTGTTCTAGAATATTCAGGCACAGCAGGGACCACAGATTTAATAACGAGGCTTCCTATTGTGGTATTAATTTAGAATATGAATGAATTAATCCTACCACAATAAATTATAATTTATTCCACTAGAAAACTGTAATTGCACTCCTCTATTTAATTTCGAAATCATTCATTAAAAACTTATTTAACTCCCCGTGTTAAGATTACTGTCACGACCCAATTTAGGATTGTGACCGGCGCTTAGGAGCAAGTGCTCCCAAGTAAGCCTCATCGGAAATTTTACAGAAAATCGGACAGAGTTTCCCCTGTTTTTGGACCATCCGAAAATTTTTCTGTCTCAAATCAACAACCAAACATCCTAATATCAAACCAAACATTTGACTCTAAAATAGTAATAGCTCTAAGTTTTTCTTTAATGACTTTGTTAATTCTATGATTAAGATGGGAAATATTAGCCCTCTGGTTGGATCAGATGGTGAAATCAGAAAGAAGTGTAGGGTTCTTAATTCGAATAATTAGTAGTAAAAACCCCATCAGCCAGAGTGTTGGTTTGATTGAGAAAAAATAGTTAGTACGTAGTTTAAGTTGTTGTACTGTGATTTCTTGCTTGTGGGAAAAATATAATAATCTACTTTGTGAAAAAATTGTACTCTAATATTTTCTTTCTTTTATGTATTGTTGCGAAAGAACGTGGGTTAACTAGTATACAATTACCTGCAAAGAAAATAGAGAAGAAAAATATAACACAAGCATTTAACGAGGTTTGGCTAAGCTTAATTCTCGGGGCAGAAGCAGAGAGAGTAATTTTTCACTATAAATAAGAAGAAAAACACAATACAATCTATAGAATTCCCAGCTACAACCCTTATATATAAATAAAAAATAGTCTCAAACCTGTAAGAAAAAGGTTTTTCCAATCTGACTTCTTAACAAAGCATTAAAAATTGTTTTCTTCCAAGAAATAACGTTGTGCTGAATCTTCTAAATCAAATATATTTTTACATGACGATCGTAACACATAGAAACATTTTTATATAGTTATGTAGTTCGTAATTAGATTATATTCTGACATTCTAACATAAGCTGATCATTCCCACGTGCTTATGTACACAATATATTATATCATTTAGTCATTTATTACTTGAAAACATTCAAAATATGTGGTCGTAAGCACACTCCGATAACGTCCTAATTATACTTAATTCACACAATAGATAGCCTAACTATGTCATTAACCTCTTAATTTGATCAATTCGACGATTATGATTTCAGACGGTTCGGACGATGGTTGTGTCCTGAACCCTGTCAGCGGCATATTGTTAGGAGTGGAGCCTGATTAATATGCATATTGCTTCCGCGGTTCAAAGTGCGGCATATTCTCCTCTGCACACACAACGTTGAAATCTAAATAGGAGTAGATTTTATCATCCACCATATGAGAAAGTTTTGTTCTTAATTTTGTTTTTGACTAATTTGAAGGATAACAAATTTCATTATAAAATTTTGTGGGGTTTATTCAAAGGAAAGTAAAAATAATAGTGCCCTGAGCTAATGTAGTACATTTTCGTTGATCAAGAATTTATAAACATCGAATAAAATGGCTTCTAAAGTATTATTCAAAATTTATCGATTAATCTTGCGTTAAAAAGGCAACTAACGTAGAGATCCAACAGCTAGAAATAAAGTACGGTTTGTGTTTGATCAAGAAATATAATCTCTAGTACATGGTTAAATCTAATTAAGTATAATAACTCTAGATATTAAGCACAAAAATGTATAGTAGATACCACCGATTCCATAAATGGTTGGTGACAATAAATGTGAAATACTCTTAAAGCAAAAACATTAAGGGTGATATAACTAACAATAAATGTCAATAAATGTCATTTAAGTAAATAAAGAGAATGATTCACCCAATAATGGATGGACGGGATGAATATTTTGTTTGACAATGATGAATGACAGATAGATCCGAGATTCGCAAGAACAATCCTCGGATCTGATGAAAGGTGGGGAATAATATATGAACAAGAATATTTGTAAAAAGGTAATCTTTATGTTTTTGCAAGAGAGAGAATATTCTTCTCAAAATTGTTCTTATCAGAATAAATATTACATGCCCCTATCATTATCTCTTCTTTCTATATATATGGGGCCTTTTTTCTAGAAAATCCTAATAGTACAAATGCAGGGAATATCCACTAGAATATTCTTTTTTAGTACCCTAACCTGACAAATTAGCCGTTACAAGTCTTATCATGAATAGTCAATCTCGACCTCGACCCTTGTTGACATCTTGACTGGCGATCTATGTCGATATCTTGACCACGGTTCATGTCGACACTTCAGCCATTGACCTCGCCGTGTCTTGGGCGAGCTTGACAGATAACTTTCTTTAATGCTATTACGCTATATATCTGAAAGATTTTGGCCTATACAGTTAGTCCCTCCGCTTGTTAAGGCTGAACTCGGACGGCCTTGATGAGTGGACTCTATTTGTCATAGTTGATAAAATTGGGCTAGCGAGTTGGGTAGCGGCGCTTTAAGCGAGGTGGCAACATGACTTTTCGTGAGCTGCAAACTTTGGAGATGCACTGTTACGAAATGACATCATGTCATCATGCGTCATTATGATGCGTTTTCCCGACGCTTTGCGTCGTTTACTGCACCTCTGTAATTTCGATACCTGCGCTGAATGATGGCCTGATTCTCGGTCTTGGTGCTTGAACTTTTATAAATAGGGATCGGAGGCTATTTGTGTTTGTTTTGCATTCTCCTAATATCGAATCCCCGGTGTTTCTTCAAATATAAAATCCCATGTGTTTCTTTTCTTCATTCTCCATATTGAACCTTAGTCTCTTTTCTGCTTAGTTGTTGTGTGTCCACTCTCCTGATTCTAAAAAAACTTCGTTGCTTCCAACTCCTATGCTTAAAACATCCTCCTTCAAGAATATGGTTAACATACTCTCTGGCTCCGGTATGGCGGCTAACCTTACCCGCAAGACTAGAAAATGGGCCTATGGGAATAGTTTGTTGGCAAATGATGATTAACTGTTGCAATAGATGGTCGTGCAACAGTTATAACCGTTACGTATGGTAGGGATCCTGTTGAGACACTTTTATAAGTAAATCGTTGCCGTAGTGTTAGAACCGTTCCATTAGTCTTTTCTATAACTACGGTTTTCAAAACCGTCACAATTGGTATAAAACGGTTATCTTAAAATAAAATCTATTGGGACGGTTCAGATTCCCTCCTTATTTTCCTTCTATTTTTCGCAAAACCCCAACCTTTTGAGTGGAGTTCTTGTTTTCTTTTTAGTTGCTAACATTTCTAAGCCTGAAGAGAGACAAAGTAGTACTCTGAGACCTTTTGTTGCTTAGTCCAAATCGATAGTTGAATCCAATATATAGCATCTTCATATAACACTCCTAAAGAAGAATCCATCGTCTTGAAGCTACAATATGGAGGTCTATTCTGCCGATGGAGGTCGCAAATCTGGACTTCTGAAGAACATACCTTTTTCTTCTATCGCTAGGTCCCACTTCGCTGGTGAAGGTCGCCGATCTGAGCTGCCAAAGAACTCATTGTTTTCTTGCACAACTAGGTCTATTATCGAGCAAGCCAAACCCATTTCACATCTAGTTCCTTTCGGGTTAGTGATTTTCATATTTACTGCAGTTTTCTTTTTGGGGTTTTGAGGGTTTCTTCTAATTTGTTCAATTTTATCTCATCTAAATAGTTAGTAGACTTACTGGATTATCTCTTCTTACTCTGTGTGAAATAATTTTGAATACCTAATTTTCTGTGAGTGACTTGTTTGCTTGATTGTATGCTAAAATTATGCTTACTCAAATATGCCTTGCATATTAACTATTCGACGAAATGCCGACCCATTAGCAGTGGTTACTCAAATTTTATCTTTTGCTTGAATGTATCTCGATTTACAAATATAGATATGTAAGCCTGAATGCAATCTTGATGCTCTGTTCTCTTTATATGTTAATCTATTAGGAAGAAGAGATATTGACGAATATTAAGCTTTAGTGACCTTATTTCATTCATGGTTGACCAAATAAGATATTATTAGTTATAGTTCATTTGGAAGTTGTTAGTCTTTGAATTATCTAATTTGTGGCTATATCATCTTTTCATTCGGAAAAAGCACAAGAGTAGTTCCTTTATTGGAAATGGAATATGTCATTAGTCATCTAGAAATAGAAATTAGAATTGCATATTGCAATTGCTACTGTAGGTTTAAAGATTTGTCAAAGTCGAAGTTTACTTTGATGCTTTTTTAAACTTTGAAAGATTAAAAATTTTACACTTATTATGAGTATATAACGAAGAGAAAAGATGAGTTCTATCTATTGAGGGTAATGTCTAATGGTTTAACTTTATTTTTCTCAGATTTGAACTACGAGGCTTGAAATGGTCCTTTTTATCTGTTGGTAGGATCATTTATTCGGTGTTAGATAGATAACTAATATGCCATTTGTTTAGTTCTAGGGATATTGCTAAGAGTTAGATTTGATTAATTCCAAAAAAAAGCTTAGTTATGGCTACTACGATTTTATTCAATCTATTCGTTCATTTTCTTACATTCCTATGCTGAGTTGACGACATGAAAAAGTCATCTTTAACAAAAGAAATAGGATGTTTCCATGCCTTCCATCAAGGCTTGCACTAGCTTCCACTCTCACCTTCTTTCAATGCAGGAAAAGTTGAGGTAGTCTCGTCAGGCCTGACTATGATTTTCATTTTACTATTATAATGAGTAAAATTCAATAATCATACGTGAAATGTACCTTTTCAAGAAGGTGAACACCATGTTTAATTTTGTAAAAGTTTGCTATATTCTTTTAATACAAAGTTTTCAATTAAAAGGGTCGAGTTTCCGTTAGTTAATGAGGAACTAACTCAACTCATTGATTGTTACTAATTAATAAGCCTAATTATTCGGCCATGACCATTGCGTTATCCTACCATATCAAACTGCCGCTTCCTAAATAGGCTAAGATTATGCAATTTACAGATTTTGAGATAAACAATGTATAGTTTAATATGGTAATGGGAATGAATTTGCTAACTGATGTTTTATACTTCAATACCATACAAGATGGGTGATTTGTGGTGTCTAATTTTCGCATGCATTAGATCATAGAAGGACCTAGTTCTTCTATGCGTTCCTTAAACTGCAGTTGCGGGGTAAGTAATGCAAAAAGTAGATAACACAAGTATTTTTACATCGAAAACACTCAGCTCAAAAGGTGAAAAACCACGGCCTACTTTCCATTAGGATTTCCCCTAACACTTCACTACACCTCTGGGCCAAACTATAATGGTTGCAAACTCTTGCAAATCTAAGGATTGCCTTTAACCTCATAGCAACACGCCACAGACTGTTGCGACACCTTCAAGTTAACTCTAACTTGAATTATACAACTCTAGTTTGAAAATTTGAAATTATATTTCTTATTTTGAAAATTTGAAAAGTTATAAAGATGATAAACTTCAGTTACTGTCAGGGGATTCAAAACATAGACTTATTAAAAGTACAGACAAAAAGCAGATCTTTTTTCTGCAAAATCTGCAAGTATAAACCTTAATGTTTGTTGAGTATGTTCATGAACTTGTCAATATTAGGGAATATTACTAATAAATGTTATTCTATTTCCAAAAGGCTGCACTTATCATGCTATCTACACATTTAAAATTTGCAATTTGGACATGCAAGTTTTCTTTGTAACCACTTATTGATCCAAAACATTAGTAGTTAAAATAATTGTTGCAACTTAATGGTATCATGTTCTGTTTATTTTTTACTTTTCCTTTAACTTATTATTTTTTCTTTTGGCTTTTATTTGAGTAAAGAACATTAAAGTACAAAGTCTTCCAGCTAATTAGGTTACTTGGAGTCCAACAATTGGTTTAAGTGTTCTTTGAAAGATTCTGATCTTAAATTTGAAGATTGCATGTCTAAGAAGTTGATTCAATGATGGATAATTCTTCTTAAATTATTGTTCAAAAGATCTATGGAAGATTGCATTTGAATGTACCCCCAATTATCTTATGAGTTTAATACTAAAAACTTCCATCAAAATATTTTTCGGTTTATTATTATTATTATTATTATTATTATTATTATTATTATTATTATTATTACTTTTTCACTTACCAACCAAACCACCAACAAAAATTTTTAAGAGGGCACTAATAAATCTCTGAGCATGAGACTCATTATATTTAGAGGAAATAGCTCTGACAGATCCAATTGATTAAGTTGTTATATTTATTAATTTCGACATCGCTGAAGAGTCGCATGCAATTCATACATGGGCAAAAGACGACTGACTTTGGAATCGAAATATGATCATATATAAATACTATAAAAAAATAAGAATTAGTGAAAAGATTTTGTTGCTAAATAGAAAATCTATGGCTAATTCTATTTAGCGACAGATTATTGATTGGTTTCCTTGTTTGGCGGAGAGGGTGAAGTTTAAATTCTTATCCAATACATTTGCTTATAATTTAGATGAACTTATATATCTTCTTGTATTTAATTGCCCTAAAAGTTGATTCACACCAATTATAGACATAAATGACTTGCATCATTAAGTCATCTTCCTATGAAAACATGAATTCTTATGAAGAAATCGCATATAGTTATTTTAATATGACAAAAGATAATTTTGTGACTTTATTAATATAACATATAAAATTTGGTCCTAAAGTAAATAGAAGTAAAATTGGGTAAAGTACACAAATAGGCCTCAAAGTGGATAATCTTGAATTTGTCTCCGCTTGTCCCATGAGTATAACTTTAAATTTAATAATGTTGTCCCCCCGGGACAATATTTTTAACTTTTGGCCTTGAAGTTCTACCCATGGGACAAACAGGAGTTAAAGATTACCCAAAAAATTTCCACAATTTGCTGAGTAAAATTTGTAATCCATTTGGGCCTTTGGACAGCTACGGTTATTCGGACCTTTGGTACTAATTCTTGACCCATTAAACACTTCAACCAATCATTTATTTAGATAAAAAATTAAAAACTTCTAGAAATTACTTTATAAATTTATGAACTTACTTTGCAGTCGAATCCAATTAGTCAACTAATAATAAGGCTGATTATAGAAAGCAATGATATAATATGAGGCCATGAACTAATCGGGTTTGAGTCTCAAAGGAAAAAAACTCATGTCTTTATTCATATGGTAACAAACACTTTAAGAAACATCATAATAAACTTTGAAAGATAAAGGCTTATATATTTGCATCTCCAGCGACTTATTTGACTTGAATCCTGCAACGTTAAAAAATGAATTAAGAATTTGAGTTAAAATGGTTAGATTATAAAATATCGATAATCAAAAGAATCTGCATAAAGATCAAGTTGAATATCTGGACACACTAATACCTTTTCTTGTGTTTTTTCATTCTCGTGACGATTCTTTGTTCCAATTCTACAATCATCCTGGAAAACCATAACGGATTTTGAGTTGAGATTATGTATATTATCGACAATCCAATAATTAATCCACAACCGTAACCCATGAGAACCGCCTGCCAACTGATCATCGATGAATCTGCTTCTTCTTCTCCTTGATCTAGCACGTCTGGAGTTGTCGCTTGTGTTACTCCGCCATCACCACAGCCTCTTGAGGGTGGAAATCCACGTAATCCATCATTCCCTTGGTATGAACTGTTCTCGAAAGTATCAAATTGCTTTCCTTTAGGGATGCATCCAACCAGATGATTGTGTGAGAGATTTAGGACTTCAAGTGATGTGAGGGATGCGAGTTGTTGTGGGATTCCTCCACCTATCTTGTTAAATGAGAGATCCAATGATTCAAGTACAGATAAATGTTGCAGTGATGGTGGTATAAGACCTTCTAAGCCATTATGAGACAAGTTCAACGTACGAAGTCCAATGAGATCTCCAATAGAACTTGGAATCTGACCCTTGAATTCATTCTTTGAGAGATCAATAACTATGTTTGTAGCCAAAACTTTGACAAATAAACGATCCGATCCCTTTGTTGTAATTGTCACAGTATCATATCTACCTGCTCTATACTTTGTTGCACTCATGTTCTCATCAATTAGTTTCATGGCTTGGAAATTCTTAAAAAGATTTGCTGGTAAATTCCCACTAAATGCATTGGATGAGAGATCCATAATTTGAAGTTGTGGAAACAAGTTTCTATTCCTTGAAACTCTGATGGACCCATGCAACTTATTTGATCTCAACTTTAAAATCCTCAAATTTGGTAGGATTCCCAACCATTCTGGAAAAGTATCGTTCAACTCATTGTTACCTAAATCAAGTAGTTCCAAATACTTGCAATTGATCAAAGATCCTGGGACTTTCCCCTCTAACTTATTCCCATGCAATTTAATGACATTGAGAATGTTTTCAGTACTAAAATTTGCTTGAATTGTCCCACTAAGATTATTATTGCTTAAATCCAAAACAAAAGTTCTATCCATCTCACTCAAACATTCTGGGATTGTTCCCTGTAAATTATTACTTCCCAGATCTAGCACTTGTGTTTTAAGATTGCAGATGGTTGAAGGAATCTGTCCACTGAGATTATTTTGAGAAAGGCGAAGAGCTTGTAGGTTCTGCTGGTTAGGAGTGACTTTGGAATAGGACCTTCCAGCTGATTTTGTTCTAGATCAACTATCTCCAATGCTTTGGACTTGAACTCTTCAATTTTGCCACTGAAATGGTTATTGCTCAAAAGTAACGTAGATAGTGATGAGAGGGAGAATACACTGGAAGGAATTGGACCATTGAAGCTGTTATTTCTAAGGCTTAATCTCTTGAGATTACCGAATTTGAAGAAAATTGGTCCTTCAAGTTGGTTATTTGAAAGGTCCAAAACCTCTATGCGAGTTAGATTCCATATAGGTTTAGGAGTAGACCCTGAGAGATTACAAGAGTCCATGACCAGTTTGTCCAATGAAGTTAAATAGCTAAATGATTCAGGTATATTACCAGTACAATTCACATAAGAGAGAATTAATTCCGTGAGAGATGTGCTGCTATTCCATTTGGTCAGTGGAAACCCAACTGTGAGCTGAGTATTGTAGGATAAGTCAAGAGATTTCAAGTTGGGAAGATGAAAAACTCTTTCAGGCAATGTCCCATATAATTGCGTGAATGAAAGTCCTAGAGTTGTTAAATAAGAAGAGAAATTTAGAGGAAAGGTGGAAGAGATGTTGACATTGTCAAGCTCAAGCTCTCTTAATTGGGTCAAGTTCTTAAGGAGCAGTTCAAAATTGTGAGATTCAAGTCTTAACTTCTCTGAATAAACATTGATACGAAGAACGTATAATTTAGAAAGATGAGAGATTTCTGAAGGGATTTGACCTGAAAAACTTGAATATGATAAATCAAGATGTGTCAAACTAGAAAACTCACCAAATTTAGGCGAAAAGTGCGATCCCAAGAAATCATTACGAGCTAAATTAAGCCTCTTGAGATTAGAGAGTTCGAAGAGGCTACTGTTGTAATGAAACTTGCCTTGAAGTTGGCTGCAACTGAGGTCAAGCTCAATCACTCGGCCTGTATTCTCGTCGCAGTTAACTCCTTCCCATGAGCAACAATCTCTGTTCCTATTCCATGATAGTGTTGTTGGATAAGATATGCCGCAGTATATTGTAGAAGCGTCAGGATTTATGGTAAACATCTGTTTGAATTGTAGAAGAGCAAGAGCTTGATCTTTGGGGCACAAATGAGGTAAGGATGAGGAGAAAGTAAGTCTACAGAGAAGGGCATATAGCAAAAACAATGCAAGTTTTTCATAACCCATTTCTGCACTATAAAGATCAAAACAATCAAGAAATCTTTGCTCTGTTACTCTATTGAATAATTGTGAGGTATATATAGCACAAAGCAAAGAAAATTTACTATTGTTGCTTTGCAGTAATCAATTCCAGGAAGCTCATCTAGTCATTTTCAATCAAATTTATAGTTGTCAATTACATATGCACATTCTGTGGTGAAGCTTTAATGGGAAGAATTTTTAGAGCGCTAAGACTTATTCAATGATATTATGCCGTAACTCATCGTTCATCATATTATGCGTATTAACTGCAAGACCTTTTATCCCTAAATGTATAGAACAAATAACAGTCAGGATTCATACAGCTAGCTCGAACTACCTTGAGACTGAAACATAGTCGCTAGTATAAATGTATTGAATTAAATCCTATACTGTAGAACTGTTTACTATGGACAATATTAACTGTATCTAGCAGTAGTCAAGTAGAAACAGTGATTTATTCAATTTAGAGGAAAAAGAAAAGTCTATAAGAGTATTAGGTGGTGCATAGACATTGACAAAAACATTTGAAGTTGAATATTCAAAAAGAGTTTGATTAGTTAGAATAACGTATTAATTGTTGTGTAGGTAGATCTTGACAAAAACATTTCAAGTCAATATTCCAAACTGTTTTGGTTGGTTAGGATAAGAGTGTTACACCTTGACTTAAAGGTTAAAATTCCTAAAATTTCATGCTGATTATCGTAAAAGGATGTAGTTATTTGGGTTACTTTTAATGAATTTACATATTCGAATGTTTTTGAGTTTGGTGATTTAGTGTTACAGAGTCTTGAATCTTCTAACATTTGTCAATAACTTAGGATGTTGTTGTTGATATTATAGCAGATTTTGAGATCACCCCTTTCTGTTTTACTGCCATCTTTGGTGTTACTATTGGCAGGATTTAAGGTTTCAATAAGCTATTCAAGATCTATTTTGAAATCGTATGGGATTATCCTTTTCATGCCCACTTGCTTCTCATAGTGATTTGGAAACTGCCCTTGAATCCGTCATTGTGAAATCTATTGATTATAGCAGATTTTGAGATCACCCCTTTCAGTTTTACGTTTTTGCTCAACTGGTTTGGGAACATCAATTGTTGAATGCTACTGCTCCTGAATGAGATGTGGTTTTTTTGATTCCTGCGGTCTTGGCCTGAGAAAAGTGATCTCTGAAACTGAAATTCGACTGAAAAGTTACCAATAGAATAGGCTTTAGAGTAGCTCTTTCCAAATAGGCCGGGTTAGGCTCTAGGAGTCCACTGTGCCGAGATGTGAGGTGCAGGTGGTGATGATCACCCCGGGGTATGCGCTAGTGCCCTTAACAGGTACTCCAGAACCCGCCAACGCTCGTGAAAACCTGGGTCAGTCGGTCCTCTATTCATCTGACCGAAGGTATGGATAACGAGGCCGCATCTTTGGTGTTAGTCCACAAGCTGAAATGGGATAACTCTAAGCAGCAATGAACCCAACTAATGTCATCTTCTTCATATAGGAGTGAAATGGTTTACTTTAAAAAATTATACAAATTAAACTTTGACAAAATAAATGAAGTTCTATGGTTTTATATGCTTGTTTTTTTATTGCTAATTTCATCTTTCACAAACAAAGTAGCTGTTTTATCAGTTGAATATGCCCTAAGAGATAGTTAACCAATAATAAGCTGAATTCATTAACAAAGGAGAAAGCTGGTGTCTTTCTCGTAGGGTAACAAAATTAAGAAACATTACAAACTAGGAAAGTATTTGCATCCCCAGCAACTTATTAGAGATGAAGGAGGTAAAAAATATTTGGTCCGTACTCCATAGACCTTGACTTACAAGTCAATAATTCTAGCCACAATCTATTTGATGATAATATTGATTTTTGTTTGAGAAATTTGATTGCAGTGCTACTTTCTTTGAGCCAAACTTTGTAGTGGAGATTTGGAGATGCGACCTGGTGAAAGTTATGTGAAGAAAGTGGATCAAGATTATTTTGTCTGAAAATTCAGACCAAGGAGGAGAATTGTTAGATGTTGTCCAGATTTTCTTACCATATTTGATTATCCTATTTCTTGATGGAAAGGGCAACATATTTACATAATTAGATTTTCCTTCTTGTAGAAGGAAACTATATATCATCCATATTTGGCTATTTCTTTTTCTTGTAGGAAAAAGTTTGGACTTCTATAAATTGAGGATCCTTCCTTCTCATTTAGTAGCATTCACAATATAACCATATGGAGTTTGGGAGTTGGGTTTAGGGGGTGGATTTTACAGAACAAGTGTTAGTGTGTCACTTGTGTTTGCTTCTTCGTGAGATTGTTCTCTCGATATTAAGTACTCTCTTGTATCTAATGAATTACTCATCTTCATCGTGGACGTAGGTCAATTGACCGAACCATGTTAAATGTTTGTGTCTCTTTTGGTAGATTTCTCTTTTATTGTTGGATTTATCGTCGTTCAAAATTTATTTTACTAGCTCTCATGCTTATTTCGGTGCTACAAGAATCATCCATTTATATGAAATTAAACTTTTTTAAATGATTTTTATTGATATAAAGCTATTATTTTTTGTGTTTTCTCCATCATACGATAATTTTCCCTTTATTTCCTTGTACATTCACTTCTCCAACAATAATTTTCCCTTTATTTCCCTTTCCACGTCCTCTCTCCTCGAATCATTTATTTATTTATGATGATCACAATAAAAAGTGTTGTTATTTATTTATGTTGAATTTTAAATAGATTGGAGAAACTTTTATAACCAGTGGGGGATTCAGGATTTTAAGGTCGTGGGTGCTCACTCTCTAGCCATATAAAAAAATTAGTTCATGCAAGAATCGATATAGGTTTAGGAGTAGACCCTGAGAGATTACAAGAGCTCATGTCCATTTCGTCCAATGAAGTTAAATCGCTAAATGATTCAGGTATATTACCAGTACAATTCACATGAGAGAGAATTAATTTCGTGAGAGATGTGCTGCTATTCCATTTGGTCATTGGAAACCCAACTGTGAGCTGGGTATTGTCAAATAAGTCAAGAGATTTCAAGTTGGGAAGATGAAAAACTCTTTCAGGCAATGTCCCATGTAATTGCGTGGCTGAAAATTGTAGAGTTGTTAAATAAGAAGAGAAATTTAGAGGAAAAGTGGAAGAGATGTTGACAGAGTCAAGCTCAAGCTCTCTTAATTGGGTCAAGTTCTTAAGGAGCAATTCAAAATTGTGAGATTCAAGTCTAAGCTCCTCTCGATAATCTCTCTGGATACGAAGAACGTATAATTTAGAAAAGATGAGACATTTCTGAAGGAATTTGACCTGAAAAACTTAAATACGACAAATCAAGATGTGTCAAACTAGAAAACTCACCAAATTTAGGCGAAATGTGTGATCCGAAGAAATCATTATGGAAGTTGCCCATGGGGTGTTACCACGGAAACATTTTCTCTCTCTCTTCTCTTCCGAAATTCTCTCTACTCTTTCCTCTAACAGAACTTCTTCTTTCTTCTCTCTTCACTTCTTCAACTGAGTTGAAACATATCCTAACAACTGGTATCAGAGCTTAGGAGATTCAACACGATCACTGAAGATGGAGAGTTCGAAGGTTGGAATCGAGAAGTTTGATGGATCCGATTTCGGTTTCTGAAAGATGCAGATAGAAGACTATCTGTACCAGAAAGATCTTCACGAACCCTTGACTGGGGTAAAGCCGGGTACCATGACGGAGGAGCAGTGGAAGCTCAAGCCGGGTACCATGATCCGGTTAACTTTGTCGAAAAACGTCGCTTTCAACATCGTCAAAGAGAAGACTACTGCAGATCTGTTGAAGGCGCTATCAAATATGTACGAAAAACCATCGGCGATGAACAAGGTATATTTGATGCGTAGATTGTTCAATTTACAGATGGCTGAAAATGGATCTGTTGCAGATCATATAAATGAGTTTAATATGATTGTAGGTCAATTGAGTTCTGTGGAATTTAATTTCGAAGATGAAATTAAGGCATTGATTTTGATGTCATCTCTGCCCGAGTCGTGGGATACTGTTGTTGCTGCGATTAGCAGTTCCCGTGGATCTGAGAAGCTAAAGTTTGATGAAATCCGTGATGTTGTTCTCAGCGAAAGCATTCGCAAACGAGAAGTGGGAGATTCATCGGGCAGTGCTCTCAGTGTTGACCGAAGGGGGAGAAGTAAATCGAAAGGCCAAAATCAATATGGCCGATCAAAATCAAAGAATCGAGGAAAATCTCCAAACAGATCCAACGTGATTTGTTGGAACTGTGGAGAAAAAGGGCATTTTCGGACAAACTGTACGAAACCAAAGAAGAAGCAGAATTAGAAATCTGGTAATGATAGTGATTCTATAAATTCCGCAGAAGACATTGGGGATGCTCTAATCCTTAGTGTGGACAGCCCGGTCGAATCCTGGATTTTGGATTCTGGTGCATCCTCTCATTCGTCTCCAAGCAAGGAGTTGTTCCAAAATTTCAAATCTGAAAATTTTGGGACGGTGTATCTTGCTGACAACAAACCTTTGGAGATTGAAGGAAAGGGGGATGTTTGCATAAAGACCCCATCGGAAAACCAGTGGACATTGGAAGATGTCAGATATATTCCTGATCTCAAGAAGAATTTGATCTCTGTTGGTCAATTGGATAGCACAGGCTATATAGTAGAGTTTGGGAAAGGTTCGTGGAAAATTGTGAAGGGTGCTATGATTGTAGCTCGTGGCACAAAATCTGGAACCTTGTACACCACTGCAGGGTGTATTAACATAGTTGTTGTCGCTGAGAGTGCTTCTAGTTCATGTCTGTGGCACAAAAGACTTGGACACATGAGTTCTAAAGGAATGAAGATGATGGTTGCAAAAGGAGCATTAGAGGGCCTGAAGTCTGTTGACATGGGTCTTTGTGAAAGCTATGTTATGGGAAAACAGAAACGAGTTAGCTTCACAAAGACTGCTAGAGAGCGGAAGAAAGCAAGGCTGGAAATGGTACATACAGATGTTTGGGGACCATCTCCAGTTTCATCACTTGGAGGATCCAGGTTTTATGTCACCTTCATTGATGATTTCAGCAGGAAGGTATGGGTCTATTTCTTGAAACATAAGTCAGATGTGTTTGTGACTTTCAAGAGGTGGAAAGCTGAAGTTGAGAAACTGGTTTAAAGATCAAATGCCTGAGGTCTGACAATGGAGGAGAGTATGACAAGTCAGAGTTCAAAGCATTCTGTGCAGCTGAGGGGATCAGATTGATGAGAACAGTTCTCGGTAAGGCTAGGCAGAATAGAGTTGCTGAGAGGATGAACAGAACATTGAATGAGCGTGCAAGGAGCATGAGGATACACTGTGGGCTGCCAAAGATATTTTGGGCAGATGCTGTGAGCACAGCTGCATACTTGATGAACAGGGGACCATCAGTTCCCCTGGGGTTCAAGATCCCAGAGGAGGTGTGGACTGAAAAGAACCTCAAGTACTCACACTTGAGAACTTTTGGTTGCACGGCTTATGTTCATGTTGATCCAGAGAAAAGAGACAAGCTTGATGCTAAGGCTGTGAAGTGTACTTCATAGGCTACGGTTCTGACATGTTTGGTTACAGGTTTTGGGATGACAAGAACAGAAAGATCCTAAGACATTGTGATGTGACATTTGATGAGTCTGTCCTATACAAGGACACAGAGCACAAGGTTTCAGAGACTACGAAGCAAGTGGGAGTTGAGATTGAGTTGCAGAACAGTATACCTACAGATGTTACGGAAGAAACTCATCCAACTCCAGACGTTGTTGCTGAAGAACCTATGATTGAGCAAGTGACACCTGAGCAGGTGTTGAGGAGATCATCGAGGACCATCAGAGCACCAGACAGGTATTCACCTTCATTACATTATCTGTTGTTGACTGATGAAGGGGAACCAGAGTCTTTCGATGAGGCCCTACAGGTGGATGATTCAATCAAGTGGGAGCAAGCCATGGATGATGAATTGAGTTCCCTTGAGAAGAACAACACTTGGGTGTTGACTGAGTTACCTGCAGGGAAGAAAGCCTTGTTGAACAAGTGGGTGTTCAGAATCAAGGCAGAACTAGATGGTAAAAGAAGGTTCAAGGCACGGTTAGTGGTTAAAGGATATTCACAAAGGAAAGGTATTGATTATGCTGAAATATTTTCTCCTGTTGTGAAATTAACTACTATTCAAATTTTGCTAAGTATTGTTGCATCGGAGAATTTGCATCTTGAGCAAATGGATGTAAAAATAGCGTTTTTACATGGAGATCTGGACAAGGAGATCTATATGCAACAACCAGAAGGATTTGTAGTTCCGGGCAAGGAACACATGGTGTGCAAGCTCAACAGGAGCTTGTATGGGTTGAAGCAAGCACCAAGGCAATGGTACAGAAGTTCGACTCCTTCATGCCCAAGAGTGGCTTTTGCAGGGCTGAAAAGGATCCGTGTTGTTACTTCAAGAAATACACTGATTCTTATGTGTTTCTACTCTTGTATGTAGATGATATTTTGATTGCAGGATCCAGTATGAGGGAGATAAACAATCTGAAGTCAAGTCTGTCTTCAGCGTTTGAGATGAAAGATTTAGGTGCAGCAAAGCAGATTCTGGGGATGAGGATTTCTCGGGATAGATCTGCTGGCACTTTAAATCTATCCCAGGAACAGTACATTGAGAAGGTGTTGGCCAGATTCGGGATGAGTGATGCTAAACCTAGGACTACTCCTTTGGCAAATCACATAAAATTGTCAAAGGAGCAGTCACCCAAGACAGCTGAAGAGCGTGAGCACATGGCAATTATTCCATATGCTTAGCAGTTGGGAGTATGTATGCTATGGTCTGCACTAGACCTGACATACACATAGCACATGCAGTGGGAGTTGCTAGCAGGTACATGGCGAATCCAGGGAAAGAGCATTGGGAAGCTGTTAAGTGGCTTCTGAGATATTTGAGAGGTACATCCAGTACTTCACTTTGCTTTGTCAAAGGCAAAGTGAATCTGCAGGGTTTTGTGGATGCTGATCTTGGTGGTGATGTGGACTCGAGCAAGAGCACATCCGGATACATTTACACCATAGGTGGTACAGCAGTGAGTTGGATGTCCAGGCTTCAGAAGTGTGTTGCCCTTTCATCAACGGAGGCTGAGTATGTGGCAATAGCTGAAGCAGGAAAGGAGATGATATGGCTGGCAGATTATCTGGAAGAGTTGGGCATGAAGCAAAGCGAGAAGATTCTTTATTCAGATAGCCAGAGTGCCATACAGTTGGTAAAGAACCCAGTCTATCATTCGAAGACAAAGCACATCAGAAGACGGTACCATTTCACTCGCATGGCAGTGGAGGATGGTGATATCTGTTTGGAGAAGATAGAGGGTGCAAAGAATCCAGTAGACATATTGACAAAATGTGTTGATGTTGAGAAACTGAAGTTATGCAAAACCTCAGTTGGTTTTCTGTAGTTTGTTTCTACAGATGGTGCGGTGTGGTGAAGCTATTGATAATGTTGGGACAAAAAATTTTTTGTTGTTGTATTTTTTTTTGGCGACTGAATCAGTCTCCAAGTGGGATACTTATTCTCCATTTATACTCTGTAATTGTAAATACTCAATATTATTAAAATATACCCCACCGCCGTGGAAGTTGCCCACGGGGTGTTACCACGGAAATATTTTCTCTCTCTCTTATCTTCCGAAATTCTCTCTACTCTTTCCTCTAACAGAACTTCTTCTTTTTTCTCTCTTCACTTCTTCAACTGAGTTGAAACAGATCCCAACACATATCTCCTAGAAAAGCGGCTGACAACTGCGAGCTGCTAGTTTCCTGGAGAACGGCGGGAGAGGCTAAAACCATCTGGTAAAAGGTTTTTCCAGAAAGCAAAAACCCTAAAATCAATTTAGATTCGAACCATTTAGTTTTGCTAAAGCAAGTCGATTTTGCCATAAGTCAAACGGGCGGGTGAGGCGAGAGTCTTTAGCCTTAGGCCTACCTATAATGATGCAATTGGAATTTCGGCCTAATAACGACTTCTCAATCAGTTATATCATGCTCATAGAACAAAAGCCTGCGTTAATTTAGTTCTCAAATCAGTGATTTAATTCCCAAAAGAGCAATATATGCTACATTTCTGGGAGCAAAGAAATATTAAAAAAAACATCTTATATTAAATAGTTGCGCATGAGTAATCTTTTCAAGAAACTCAAAACAAACATTTCACTGAATTTGGTTTTTAATATAATGAAAGTCTAAATCAAATAAAATATGACTTGTCTAAAAAATAATAGTATTTGTGGCAACTAAAACTGCCATAAAGTTAAGGCTATTGCGGCAAAGAGAATTTGCTTTTGAAAGGAAAAACGATTTTGTGGCGATAAAGTCGCCAGTAAAGGACGTACTATGCCAACTTTTACAAGAGGTCAAATCGGACCAGGCCGGAATAGGGTTATATACATTCTCGTTATGAGAAGGAGTCGTTCGGGCCTATCTTATTTGATTCTTGTTCTGATTTTTTCCAATTGAGTTTTTATTTTTTATTTTTTATATATCTACATTATATATACCTGCCATGTCTTGATACGAGCTCCATTTGTTGTTCTAGAGAAGAAAGAATTGCTCACAAATTACCACATTTTTCTAAGCTTCCAATGTTGTGATCAATATACACAAGCAGTATGATTAACATTCATTAACTTTAGAATTTAATCTTGACTTATTAAATAAATATATATTAAGAATCACTAGTAATTAAGTACTTCAGGGAAACATAAACAACCTTATACCATAATCTGATCCACAATGGATATCGGATATCTTAACATAAGAACTGTGATCTCCAATCGAAATGCGAACATCTCCTGTCCATCACAAGGCCAAATTAAACTAAGTCAAGCCCAAACACAAGAGCAACAATAGTTTTAGAGAGTCCAAGTAATATAGATTAAGAACAGGTATCAGAGCTTATATTAGAATTGGTAATGGTTTCAGATTTAGAAGACTGAAGATGAATTTAATATTGACTTATTAAATAAATATATATTAAGAATCACTAGTAATTAAGTACTTTAGGGAAACAGAAACACTCCTTATACCATAATCTGATCCACAATGGTTTATTTATATAAGCAAATTATAATGCCTTAGCTCGATTCCGATAACTATCACTGTGTAGTTTTATATGTCGCACGATCTAGTTTCCATTTTAATATAGTAATAGTTAATGCATGTTTAGTGTAAAAATTACCTATAATATACCTTATAATTGTGTAAATATTTTTTTATAATGCCTTAGCTTGATTCCGATATCGAGGTGTAGTTTTGCATGTCATAGCACGGTATACTTTCCATTTTTAACTTAGTAATAACTATTTATTATAGGTATTTTGTAAAAACGTAATTATCTTGAATATATTAATTATTTCTTTATTTTTCGATCGCTTGGAAGGGACAAAAGAAAGATCTTGTTGTTTCTTCAACAATTTCAGATCTCTAGTGGATCTCTCAGTAGGATTGGAACCCAGATAAAGTTCTGACTACTATCAGAGGAAAAAAAACGAACGGATCTTGTAGGATTCCCAAGAAATTCTTGGATTTCTTCCAAAAACAGATGATTAATCATCTGCTTCTCACGTTCCGTGAATAGCTGGGACATTTACCAATAAAATAATTACCTTATAAGTGATCGTATGATATAAAAAAATTTTTTGCACCGTCACTCACTGCATTAAACTTAAACTCTATCCCATCAAATTTATATGCGGTAAATGTAATTTTGCGCGTCATGATATTTTATGGTTGCCATAATTATGACAATTTACCAGTTAATGTGGACTACAAAAATGTACCAATTACCTCTTTATAAGTGATTTGTTTGTGTAAAAAAAATTCTTTTTGCATTATCTTATCCAATTTGACGCTTCATTAATATGTCCGACCATCTTTTATCCCAAATTCGAAATTCAATAATGTTTAGTACCTTAATCCATACTTTAACAAAACCGTAGTGGTATTTGCAAGCTGCTTCCCTTAATTACACAATATTCCTCAATTTTCAATGTAATTCAACCTATTTAGCATGTTATTTATTTAAAATTTTCCATCATATTCTTTAGTTAAACTATTAAACTTTTCTTTCCTATCTTTAGTTTCTACCAATAAAATTTTGAGAATTAACCTAAATAGTCGCTGACCCAACCATTTGAATCAAAAATAGCCAGAAAATATAATACATAATCGTTGTATAATTTATTATACCAGTTTTTAAAAGTAAACAGTAAATCCAACCAGCTATTTGTGTAATGATCCCGAAAACACATCGTTCACCTCAAATGATATAGAAATTCAGGCTGCTGCTTATTGGGCTTAGCATTCTGGGCTTGATATTGGATGCTTGGCAGCCCAATTATGTAAATATGTTGTGGGCCTGCCTTATACATTCATGTTAAAATGGGTGAAGTATACAAAGGAACTGGATGGGCTTGAACTTTTGATACCGTTTGTGCCATGAACAGAACTTCAAGTTTAACAAATTTTCCTGGCCGAAGGCAAGACTTCCGACTTTTGGCCTTAAAGATTTCAGTATCGGCTCATCCCCATGCGACTAAAGCAAAAGCTTTAGGCCCCAAAAAATACGAGGCCTAAAATTTACTCCTTTTCTTATATTTATAAATTATAACATATGTTATATCTATTAATATAAAATAATTACTACTAATAGTTATGATTATTGTAAGAATTTTTTTCAATCATTTACTGCCAACTAACAAACAATCATTAGTTACATATTTATGTTGTTTTTTAATAGATGTGCTTGAGGTAATTATGAATAGAAGTGGTAGACAAATTAAATTTGCAATTACTTTATACTTATCTTACTCTAATTTGAACCACTTTTGTTTACAATTTTAGTTTTATATAATTTTTTCTTTCAGGCTATTGTAGACGCGTTTCAAGTAAATTAGCTCGTGAAAAAGCTCAAAGTTAGAATATAATTATTTAGCACAAGATTGTTGCTTTGGAAGGCCGCGATCAAAATTATAACTAAAAAAATCTTATTACAAAGTTTCAATAAATATTAAGTAGGATTGGTTACATTATCAATTGGAATAAATAACTGCTCTATAAAATTGATCATAAAAAAATAATTAAAAATTTTGCATCTGAAAAAGCTAAAAATAATCTTCAAAAAGAAAAATATGAGAAAGGAGCCTTGCTTGCTCGGCGAACGAGCTTGATCAGTCCCGCTTGGAAGATTCAGGGACTGTACAAGCGGAGTAGGTGGTCGAGGATGAACTGATGGGACTCGATGTTGTTTACCAAGTGGCGTAAGAGGATCACAATACTCCAGAAGGATGGGTGGATTTGCCCAAGGCACACCTCGTACCTCTTGCAGGCTCAAGAACTACGGGATCAACAGGGGCGCGCATAAAGGGATAAGTGTAAGCACTTATATACCCCTTCACATGAGTAGTTGGTCGTTGATCTGGAAAAATACGAAGATTTAAAGGGAAGTATGAAGATTCGAAGGAAATGGCCATGGGGACAAAACCAAGTAGAGCGTTTCTCCCGATTGATGGATCATCGAGGCGTGTCTCTGGCAGTCGTCGCATTTCCGTACGAAGTCCTTCTCATCTTTCTCCATCTCATTCCAATAACAACCGACCCTAATCAGTTTTCGAACCAAAGATTCTGCCCCCGGATGGTTTCCGCAAGTACCCTTGTGAACTTCTCTCGGGGCATATTCGGTCTTTTCATGTCCCAAGCACCTGGTTAGCGGGCCGTCGAAGATTCTCCTGAACAACGCCCCTTCGACAAGCTAAATATGACAGCCTTGGTATGTTGGGCTCTCGATTCTTCGGGATCCAAGGGTAATTTCCTGGTCTTCAAGTAGTCTATGTACTTGTTCCATTGCCGAACTGAATTCATCGACATCGACCGACAACCCCAAGTTAGCCAGAGCATCAGCCTCGTTGTTCTAATCTCGGGGTACGTGCTGCAGGGTCCATTCCCTGAATTGATGCATCGTTACTTGTAATTTGTCCAAGTACCTTCACATCTGTTCTTCTTTCACTTCGAACGTTCCATTAACTTGGTTTACCACGAGGTGAAAGTCGCATTTGGCTTCAATCACCTCAGCCCCAAGGCTTTTAGCCAATTCTAGACCTGCAATCATGGCCTCATACTCGGCCTCATTGTTAGTCAATTTTACTGTTCTAATAGATTGCCCAATTATATTTCCTGTGGGTGGTTTTAGTACGATGTTGAGCCAGACCCCTTCACGTTTGAGGCACCATCCGTAAAAAGGGTCCAAATACCCGAGGTGGTCCCCAAGGTCAACAGTAATTCCCTCTCGACTTCGGGTATTAAGGCCGGCATAAATTCGGTGACGAAGTTTGCCAAAATCTGATATTTTATGGCGGTTTGGGGTCGATATTCGATATCGTACCCGCTAATTTCGACTGCTTATTTGGCCAACCAGCCCGGGAGCTCGGGTTTGTGCATGATGTTCCTCGGCGGGTAAGAAGTTATGACACATATGGGGTGGCATTGAGAGTACGGCTTTAGCTTTCTGGAGGCACTTAGCAAAGCGAGCGCCAATTTTCCCAAGTGAGGATATCTTGTTTCGACCTCGCCTAAAGTTCTATTGACATAGTAAATAGGAAGCTACATACCTTCTTCCTTCCAAACTAAGACTCTACTTACCGCTACCTTGGAAACTGCCAAGTAAAGGTACAACTGTTCGTCCGCCTTCGGAGTATGGAGTAGAGACGAACTCGATAAGTACCGTTTGAGTTCTTCCAGAGATTGCTGGCATTCTAGGTTCCAGAAAAAGTTATTCTTCTTCTTTAACAGTGAGAAGAACCGATGACTTTTGTTTGAGGACCTCGATATGAACCGGCCCAGGGCGGCTATACGCCCCGTCAGCCTTTGAACGGCCTTGACGTTGTCCACCGCGGTGATGTCATCTATGGATTTGATTTTGTCGGGATTGATCTTGATCCCTCGATTAGATACCATGAACCAAGGAATTTTCACCGATCCACCCCGAGTGGGCACTTCTCTGGGTTCAGCTTCATATTGTATTTCTTCAGTATGTCGAAGGTTTTCTACAAATATTTCAAATGGTCCTCTGCTCGCAGGGACTTGACTAACATGTTCGTCAATAAGCTTTCATTGATTTTCCTATATGTTCTTCGAACATTCATTTTACTAGGCGTTGATAAGTGGCACAGACATTCTTTCATCTGAACGTCATTACATTATAATAGTAGGTGCCTAATTTAGTGATAAAAGAATTCTTTTCTTGATCGTCCGAGTCCATCCGAATTTGGTTGTACCCAAAATAGGCATTGAGAAAGCTGAGTATCTCATGCCCGGCTGTCGCATCGATCATTTGATCGATGTTAGGGAAAGGAAAAGAATTCTTAGGGCATGCATTGTTTAGATCTTTATAATCTACACACATTCTTAGTTATTCCATTTTTGGGCACTACCACTACGTTAGCTAACCCGTCCAGGTATTTAAATTCCCGAATATAACCTATTTTAAGGAGTTTGGATACCTCGACCTTGATGATTGCATGCTTGCATTGGATTGTGGTCTCCTTTTCTGCTTAACCAGATGGAACTTTGGCTTCCAACTCAACTTATGAGTGATTACTTCCGGGGGGATCCCTGTCATGTCAAGATGGGACCAAATGAAATAGTCTATATTATCTTTAAGAAAATTAATGAGTTTTTTCCAGAGCTCGGGAGTTTAACCTTGTGGCCAGGTATACCTTTCGACCCAGTAGGTGTTCGATCAATATGACTTGCTCCAACTCCTTGACCGTCGATTTGGTGGCGTCGGTATCATCAGGAGCTATAAACGATCTCGGAACTCCGTAATCATCCTCCTTGTCTACTCTTCGCTCCTCCGGTTCGGTCGGGACCAACATCGGTGAATGCTATTTAATTTCTTTCTTTATGGTCGGCTCCGTGTTCTTTGATGTCAAAATCACGGACACCGGGATTACCTCGTTGACTGCGAACACTTCCTTTGAGGCTGACTGCTCTCTGTAGACCGTCTTGACTACTCCGGGCGTAGGGAACTTCAGTTCTTGGTCTAAGGTAAAGGGTATCGCCCTCATGTTATGAACCCATAGTCTTTCGAATAGGGCGTTGTACCTCATGTCCCCTTCGATCACGTAGAACTTTATCTCTTTGATCATTCAGGCGATGTTCACTGGCAGGGTTATCTCCCCTTTAGTGGTTTTGTATGCCATGTTGAATTCGTTCAACACCTGGACCGCTGGCACTATTTGGTCCTGTAACCTCTACTGCTGTACTACCCTCGATCTAATGATATTCGCTAAGCTATCTGGATCAATCAACACATATTTAACTCGAAATTTATTGATAAGTACAGATATTACCAGTGCATAAATGTGTGGTTGCATGATTTCCTCGGTATCCTCATTGCTTAATGAAATGGTTCCCTCCGAGACATAATCTCAAGTGCATTGTTCCCTTGTGATAGATACCTTAGTGCGCTTTATCATCGGTTCCTGAGGGATATTAACCCTTCCAGTTATTATGTTGATGACGTGATGAGGCTCCTATCATCTAGCATGTTTGTTGGTGTCCATGTTCCTGAAGTGGGTTTTGGTCTGATCACTCAGAAATTCTCGGAGGAGCATGTTATTGAACAGCCGGGCAACTTCTTCTCTCAATGGTCGTCAATCCTCGGTCCTTTGGCCATGAGTCCCGTGATATTTGCACATCAAGTTAGGGTATCTGTGGGTAGTCTTGGACTGCAATGGTCGGGGTCACTTGGTTTCCTTGATGTGCCCGATGGCTGATACGATACTGGCCGCATCAACGTTGAAGTTGTATTCTGACAATCTTGGTGCTTCTCTACCCCGAGCGGCCTGTCGAAACCATTTTTGCTCATCAGACCTCGGCTATTAGGCCCTCGATCGTCTCTCTTTTTGTTCCTTGTAGGCGGACGGTCAGACCCATATCCCTTCGGTCCATGTTGTATGGTTGGTACCGATCCTAGACCAGTATTGGCTCATGATCTACGGCTCTTCTAGACCTGTCGTCGGCCCTGATAGGGTAAATAGATCTAAAGGGGGCTCTGAGTTGATCGTCCTCGTCTCTAATCTTCGACTGGTACCTATTATGGATGTTAGCTCAAGTTACCGCCCGGTACTCTATCAAATTTTATTTTAGCTGCTGTGAAGCCAAGGAGCTTCAGGGGTTAAGTCCTTGATTAAATGCTTGAACGGCCCAATCATCTACGACCAGAGGCAGGTCCATCCACTCCGTTTGGAACCTCGACACGAACTCTTTGAGCATCTCGTTTTCTTTTTGTTTAACCTTGAAAAGGTCCGACTTTCTAGTCTCGACCTTGATGGCCCCGACATGGGCCTTCATGAAAGTATATGCGAGCATAGCAAACGAGTCAATGTAATTTAGGAGTAAGTTTTGATACCATATCATTGCTCCTTTGGACAAATTTTCCCTGAACTTCTTCAGTAACACCGATTCGATTTAGTCATCTTCCAAGTCATTCCCTTTGATTGCGCATGTATAGGAGGTCACATACTCGTTCGGGTCAATGCTTCCATTTTATTTTGGGATGTCGGGCATACGAAATCTCTTAGGAATCAGCTTAGGTGTTGCGCTCGGAGGAAAAGACTTCTAGATAAACTTCTTGGAATCCGGTCCCTTCAATATCGGGGATGCTCCCGGGATTTGATCGACCCTGGAATTGTATGTTTCCACCTTCTTGTCATTAGCCTCAATTTTCTTTTCACCTAATTCCACCTGTTCCGTTAATGTTTCAAGCATTTTCATTACTTCGGGATTGATCCCGAACTCAGCCTCACCCGGTCTCTCGGTAATCTGTTCATTCCTTCGGATATTCTCCCAAGACGGTTGGGGCTCAACTCTGCTGGGGGTTGTGGCTTTGATTCTGCAGTTGCGCTATTGCCGCATGTTGAGCCTGCAATATTTCGAAGATTAACTGTAGCGTAACCCCATCGCCTTCGCCTTCGGGCGCTTCTCAAGCCATTGGTCGAGGTCCTCCGCGAATGCTGTTTTCGGGGCCGGTTGGCAAGTTGATATTGACGGTCATCTGTGAGTTAGTATCGACGGATCGGCAACTGAGACTCCGTTGGAATCAGCAGGAGGTACCTCGTTGCTAAGCACCGGATTGTTTTTTCGCCATGATGGCCAGACTCAATGTCAACGTTCAAGTGGCCAGATTGAGAATTTGACATTTTTTAGACTGACCTGAAATTAAGAATTTAAGGAGCAAGCGTAAAATAGAGTGTGTTATAGAGATTTGTATCAAATTACCACTATTATCCTTAGCCCCACGGTTGGCGCCAAACTAATTACCCTTAAAACGGATAACAATTAAATTTTGTACGTGGTTTTACAGATATGTGGATTGATTCAACACAAAAAATCAAGAATATTAGATAAATGCGTCAAAGATAAAATGAATAATCAAACCAATTGTAATGCTACGGCGGGGCTCGAACTTAGGTTGAACAGCAGTTTTGCCCTCGATCGGACCCTTGGTTCGAAGCCAATTATGAATGAAGAACAACAATAAAGTAAGACCTTGGCAATAGCTAGAAAGCAGAAAAATAAAATTTTATTGCCTTTGTTCGCGTGTTACAATGTGTATTATCAAAGAAAAAACTTTTCCTTATATAGCAGGAGATTTTTACCTCTAGTATAAGTCTAAAAAGGTAAAAATCCTTCTTTCTCGTTAATTACTGATCTGTAAACGCCATCGAGCGAGATCCGCACCATGATATTCGATTGGTTCTGGATATCACAGCCCTCTATCTATTACCTACAACCGTTTATTATGATTCCTGAATTCTCAGAACTCGTCCCGATTCCGGCGTGCATCGTTTTATTAGGTCCAATGGCGAGCACTCCGTTAAAGAGTTCCCAGCTTCGATTTCGATCTCATATATTCATACTCTTACTTCATTTGATTCATCTGGAAATCGGGTGTGTGTTACCCCGATTTTACCCGTACACAGATAGTTCCCTCTTGCTCTCGGTCTTTTCTGCTTTACTGTTAAAAGACATGCTGGGGTCAAGCAGTCTTGTATTTTCCTTTTAGTGAAACAATTCAATGAGTTAATCTACTAATTTTCACTTATGCCGAGAGACTTATGGTATGCTCACTTCCGCATTTCTGTTTAGGTACTCGAGAACCCTTATGGTACGCTTGCTTCAATATTTCTGTTCATGTTCTTGAGATTCAAAATATGTACAAATAAAAATAGTGGTGTATCCAAGATTTTAAAATCATGAACGCTCACCGGTAAAAATATCAAAAGAAAAGAAAAAATAAATTTAATTATGGGTGTTCGCTCAATACTTATTTAAATTTTTTTGATAATTTCCTATGTAACTTTATTAAATTTGGCCAAAGACAATCTTATGGATCCGCCACTGAATAAAAAGATCTTGAATAAAAGGGGCGGAACTCATCACTTTCATCGTCGGTTCGCAGGCGAAAGGTTTGAGTGATATATATATTCCCTTGCGAATAATGGCTTTACCACTTGGTCCCCAATGGCTTGCGGGGGATTCACCATAAATATACACGTCAAATTTTCAAAAACTATTAGTGTAAATTTTAAATTTTGAATGCTTAAATTCTAAATACATTAAGAACCTTAAATAGATCAAGTTTAACTTCTTATTTTGCCTTTATATTCCAGATCTCTTGTTTTTTTCCTCTTTAATTAGTTGTTTTTAAACCTTTGATACAGAAAATATAATTGTCTTGTGTGCACGAAAAAATTAAACATTTCTGCGGTTACTTCCAAATCGTATACTGATATACGTAACAATTTAAATATTTGATGTTGTTAAGTTTTTTTGAGCAAATGTATAGTTTTTATAATGAACACCTACTATTGGATTAATCTTTTTCATTTTTAGATATTGAAACTACTTTATTATATTGTTGAGTCGTAATCAAATCTCTCAATCGTCTTTCTTTTCTCCTATCGTTAATTCTCGAAAGGCCAGAACGAGGAGAGGGCCCGGCAATCATATCACGGCGGTCAAAAAAGCATGCTCCCTTCATATAAGACGCACCGTAGGCCATCTTCGGCCTTCTTCGTTTTCGATGAAAGAAAAATCTCGATCTCCTAAAGCGTTTTCCTTCCCCGCGAACTTGGAACCGGATTATGGTAGGTAGGTGCGCAAATAATATAGGAATTGAGCATAATTTCCAACGTGAGAGGAATTCGCCTGTTCCACGAAATTTCACTGCAACCACTGTCTAACTCGTGAAGGGCAAGGGAGAAAATATCTAACAAGATAAGGTCCAAATTCTAAGAGCTAGTTATTGACCCAAGTCTTCTTTAAAAAAGCAGAAAAACCCATAACTTGTTGAGAACCTTTGTCTTTAAAAAACCATATACTAAACCCCAAAAATACACAATTCTCAAAAAAATTGTTCCCCTCCTCTCCATTTTCTCATTTTCATTCCAATCTCTTCTTCATCTAATTTTTCCCATTTTTTGGTTCTTGAGAAACAATAGTACCTGTTCTTGGCCACCACCAATTGGCAGGAAAACCACAGTTAAATCCATTAAGTTTAAATCTTGAATTCCTCTCCGACTTCTAAACATGTCGGACTCACGCACTTGCCAGTGTGTGAAATTAATAGGGAGTTTAGGCGTCGTAGCTTTGGTTCTTTGGTTAAGTCTACGTACCACGAAACCTAAATGTTCCATCAATGATTTATACGTGCCAGGTCTTGACAAATCGGTCAACTCCAACAATAACAACAACAACAACAACAACACCAGTAGACGAAACAACAATCTGTCATTTCAACTCAATCTGAAGAACGGAATGAAGGACAAAGCTGTTCGTTACAATGACATTACACTTATGTTTTACTATGGTACAAACACAAGTTACCCTATTGGTAATTTTACAGTTGAAGGATTTAAACAAGGGAAAGATAAAGAACTTTTTAAAAGTGGGATGATTGAAACTCATAATATGCCATGGGATGCTGCACTTAAAGCTGTTACAAATGGATCTAAGGCGATTTTTCGAGTCGATGTGAGTAGCAGAGTAAGGTACAAGATTACATTTTGGTATACTAAGAGACATAATTATTTTGTGGAAAATAAGGTTGAAGTTGATGATACTGGTAGATCTGGTGCACAACACCTGAGTTCTGGTTTTGGGGTTTTAGGATTAACATTGTTTGTTTTGTCATTTTTACTTTGATTTCCCTGTTGTAAAAGACTTGTTTTTTGCTGATTACAATGGTCAATTTGATAAGTGAAACTTGCTCAGTTGGTAAAAGTACCTCCTCCCACGACTGTTAGGTTCTGGATTCGAGTCACGCTGAAGGGGAAGTGTGAAAACACTATAGATCTGGGGAAGTGTGGAAACACTATAGATTTTGTTTTCAATAAATTTCTTGAATGTTTCATGTAGGAGAAGTAGGTTTTTGGCTATTTGGATTTTGGAGTTCTTTTTGTCATTCTTTCTTTCCTATCTGTCAACAATTATTATTGGATGGTTTCTTTTTCTTTTTTCTTTCTTTGGTTCTTTTGGTTTAATAGTCCGCTAACTAAAGCATATTCTTGGGTTCAAACAGCCTAAATATACTTTTAATATGGTGTGATATTATCAGTTTTGGTCTAAGATCGCACGATTATTCTCAAAATGCTTTATATTATTAAGAGAATTCATATCTTTTATGTTGCTTTCCAATCTTTTCAGTTATTAATGTGGTACTTCGTTCGCACATCCAACATATTCCCATCTGATTAGTTCGGATTCAAGCCGTGTAAGATCTATTAAAAGGTTGACGAATCCAATTAATTTAAATTCACATTGCGTAAGGCCACTGAATGAAAAATGTTCTCCACTAAAAATTTATTTATTTTTAAAATTCGAAGTCGAGACCTCAAAGGGAAGATGAAATTACCAATCCTACTGTTGGATGGTGCTTATCAACAAGCACATGTGTTACATTAGGTTAATACTATATCTAATTATTTCCTGCATTGTACTTTACTCCTTCGATCCACAACAAGTGACTATTTTATCTTTCGTACATCTATTAAGAAAATACGAACTTCTAAAAAAAAGATGTATTCACTAAATTAACCTTAATTAATTGTTACCTTGACACATTAAAATATGTAAATAAGGGCAAATTTTGGTAAAATAAAATTAATTCCTTCTTGATTATGTAAATGAACACTTATTTTGAACTAAAATAAAAAGATAAATTGGTCACTTGTCATGGACGGGAGGGAGTAAAAAATTAGGGGTGATTTGGTAGGCTGTACTAAGTAAAATAATTCATGTATAAAAATTTAATCCGTCCCATACAATATTTTGTTGCTCAATTCAATTTATGCATACCTAATACATGGATTACTTATACTTCATAGGAGGACTTAGTTAATACCAAGGAAACCAAGGGATTACTTATAGCAGGTTTAACTATTCCTGGATAAGACCCTAAAATTACTAAACCGCTCCTCAAATCCTTTTTAATTTTTAATATTTAAGGGTATAATTGTAAAGAAGATTTTATACAATTTTAAACCAAATACAAGCTTAAATTATGCGTTGCACAGCTAATTTTTAATAGAATGAACCAAACACTTAATAAAAATTAATTTCAACACTACTATCCCTATATTACTTGTGTTCGTACCAAACGACCCTAGGACAACTGATTACTTAAGAGGTCTTTTACACTTTTTTTTTACCGAAAGCCCAAAAACCAGTACATGTAATAGTTTGAAAGAATGTGAACCCAAGCTTTTAAAAAAGATAAATAGGAAAAAAGGGAACACCACAAGAAAGTAAGACTAAAGCAATTTTGGTGTTGTTTGCCAAAGCAATTTTGGTGTTGTTTTCCACTCTCTGGTGCAAGTTTCAATATCATCGGATTATTCCATTCTTTTATATCTCCTCAATTATCTACGAATCTATTCCTACTCAAATAACCAAAATATCTTTGAATAAAAGAAAGGAAAAAAAGTGCAATATTCAGAGCATCATCTAATCAATTTTTGCATAGATTTTGTATTTATATTAAAAATTATTAAATATGCATAAATATTTAATTATGAGCTTAATAATTAAGACAAGTGTATGGGGTCAAACTCGGACCGTCTACATGGGGACAGATCGGACTCTAGTTTATACGGTTGGTATCAATCACAATTACTGTTCGGTAAACCGAGATCAAAGATATCAAAAATCGAAGAGCGAGACCGAATAACATTGAGGCAGGAATATCGAGGTATCAAAGATCGAAGGTCGAGATCGAACAACATCGAATCAGAAATCGAAGCCATGGTACCCGAGATGAACCTAGTGAGCTCGATTCCGAGAAATGCCCTAGGATAAGTTATCACATTTGAATGACAAAAGGACAAGAAATCCCGTGATAAGTAAGCATCTCGGCGGGAATCACGACATCAATCAATAAGACCATTAAATCAGCATATCAAGAGATATTTTACCTTGTAAACAGATTCTTGCATTGTATAAAGGATTATCCCCACACTAATAAAGGGGCAATATAATTGTTCTAGGAGATCACACGAAACAATCATCAATACATACAAAAGAAGTCTGCTTTTATTATTACTTTATTCTTTTGGTTTCATTCACATTTATCGTTCATCTTGGAAAAATCAGTCAAGGCCAAGACTATTCAAGGCTTGTGGTTTGTATTTCTTCTCCATTTATTTACTGACTTTAATTTTCATTATATTATTCGTTATTTATATCAAACCAAAACACGTGTCTTTAAAATCACGTACAAATTCAATTGTTATCCGAAGCCAAGGATAAACAACAAGTTATAAATCGTTGACAAGTTCAGAATTTATAAATTTTAAATGATGACTCTGCTTAGCTTTTATGTTTTTCAAATGACTACATAGCCAACCGTCCAAACAGATGTGCGTTCATAGTTAGTCAACCCTCTAAATACAGCTAGATCTTCTTGTTTAGATAGAAAAATTGTCACTTTTAAAAATTAATTTAAGTCGATTATAAAATTCAATGAGGTTTACCTAATATAGTCGTTTTAAAAAATTTATTGAAGTATCTTATAATATACAATTAATACGACAACTTTTATTTTCTGGGTGCACGTTGTCATTTACTTATCTATTTATTTATTTATTTATTTATTTGTTTGTTTGTTTGTTATTAATTGCTCTTGTTGTCAATTTGAGTAAATTAAAAGGTAAGAGAAATTCCTACTCACCACTCTCCTTAATTTAATAGGTAAGAGAAATATAGGGACAATTGATTCGGACGACTTCATCAAATTTTTGGAAAAAGTTTTAACCTCTTCAAAAAAAATTCATATATGTATTTAATCTTTTATATATATATATATATATATATATATATATATATATATATATCCGATCCTTTTTAATAGATCTTTGAAAGGGAGTCTTGCAACACCGTAAAATTACTTTTAGATATTGTCCTTTCTCGAACTCTACGTAAACGTAAAATATTTTGTGTATCGGGCTGTCTTATCTAGTTCTTTTTTAAAAGAGCAAGAAGAGATCCTACGAACTCTTCTTTTGTATACTAAGGGGTTGTTCGGTAGATTGTACTAAGTAAAATAATCCTTGTATAAAAATTTAATTCGTCCAATACAATATTTGGTTGCTCAATTCAATTTATGCATACCTAATACATGAATTACTTATACCTCATAGGAGAACTTAGCTAATACCAAGGAAACTAAGGGATTATTAATCCCTGCATTAACTATACCTGGATAAGACCTTAAAATTACTAAACCGTCCCTCAAACCCTTTTCCTAAATTTTTTTATACACAGAAAGAAGAATATTCAAGGATATAATTGTAAAGAAGATTTTGTACAGTTTAAATCAAACACAAGCTTAGATTATACATTACATAGCTAATTTTTAATACAATGAACCAAACACTTGATAAAAAATAATCTCAGCATTACAATCCTTGCATTACTAATATCTGTATTACTAATCGCTGCATTACTTGTGTTCGTACCAAACGACCTCTAAAGGTTTATAATTCAATTTTTATGGCTAAAACATAATTTTGGAAAAATACAAATAAAGGAACTATTTCTCTAGATATTCCCATGGCCTACATGTGCCACGTGTGTAGCCAACAATTCTCCACGTCGACAAGAAAATCCCAATAATAGCAAATCAAATATGAAAAATCTTGAAAAAGTTCGTTGAGGCTGTCCTTAACGGTTTATTGTCACTCACACAAACACCTCCCTCCAAAATTCTCAAACAATGGCAAGAATGGAAATTGGTAATTTGGGTCTTCGATTTAGGCCTCAAATTTCCATAAATTCAAGTAGAAACAATTATTGCAAGCAATTTCTTGGTCAGAAAAAGCAAAACAAGAAGAGAATTCTGCTATGCTCTGTTGTGGACCAAAAAGAAGCTAAAGTTTCTTCATTTAGTAATGAAGAAAATGCCCTAATTGAAGCTCTTATTGGTATTCAAGGTCGTGGTCGCTCTGCCTCTCCTCAACAACTTCAAGTTAGTTCACCCTTTAATCCCAATTCTTTGTTTTTCCTTAATTGTGCTCTAAGGGGTCATTTGGTAGGCTGTACTAAGTAAAATAATCTCTGTATAAAAATTTAATCCGTCAAATACAATGTTTGGTTGCTCAATTCAATTTATGCATACCTAATACATGGATTACTTATACCTCAAAGGAGGGCTTAGCTAATACCAAGGAAACCAAGGGATTACTAATCCCTACATTAACTATATCTGGATAAAACTCTAAAATTACTAAACCGCCCCTCAAACCCTTTTCCTAAATTTCTTTATATACAGAAAGTAGAATATTCAAGGGTATAATTGTAAAGAAGATTTTGTATAGTTTTAAACCAAACGCAAGCTAATTTTTAATACAATGAACCAAACACTTGATAAAAAATAATCTCAGCACTACAATCCCTGCATTACTACTCCCTGCATTACTTGTGTTCGTATCAAACAACCCCTAATTGTGCTATGTTAGTACAATGTTAAGATGCAATAGTGATAGATTTGAAGCGTTTAATTCTTTGGAATTTTTTTTATGATTCTAATATGTTAGGATCCTTTATTAAGGTGATACAATAGTACACTGATAGATTGTAATATGGATATTATATAATACTCCATCCGTTTCATTTCATTTATATGGCAGTGTTTGATTAGACACATAGTTTAGAAAAGAAAGAAAGACGTTTGGCGCATACAAAGTAACCTTTAGAACTTGTGGTCTTTAATGACATCTCTATGGCTATAAGAGCATCTTAGACGGATCAAGGATTTAAACTCTATGGGTTCATCTTTTAAGATTTTTATTATTTAACCCATTGTATTTTTAAAATTACAGGTTCATATCTACTACTTGTTGCAATTTTAGTGACTTTTTCACATAAATTTATGCTCCGCAAAGTTACAGTTTCAGTTGAACCAGGTGTTAGAAGGCTAGATCCGCCTTTGGTCATTAAAGATATAATGAGAAATTTAACGTGAATGAGTTTTCAAATACAGAAACATGTTATTCTTTTTGATAAAGAATAGCATATAAACTGGAATCGAGGGAGTACATGGATTATGAAATGGAGTTAAATTTAAGTAAATTTACCTGTATAAATGAGTTATGATTTCTTTTTAATTTTAATATTTTAGGGGTTATTTGGTGCAGCCATAGGATAATTTAGTGACATAATGCAAGTTTTAAATAATACGCAGGATTATTAGCTGAGAGTAATAATTTAAAGCAATTTTTTTTGACTATGCAGGAGGTTGAACGCACTGTTAAAGTTCTTGAAGGATCGGATGGTGTTTCGGAACCAGTGAGTATTATTTTCGGTGCTTTTGCTTTCATGAGTTTGAGAACTCATTAGACTTGTTAATTCTTATACCCTTGTACCCTTTTATTAGTTTCTATACAATAATCTTAGCTGTATGTGACGGAAAAGTTCTTTCTGCAATTTCCAGTTGTGCAATGTGTGATTAAGGAAAAGAAATTTTGACTTGAAAGTTTGCAGCTAAACTTTCCTTGTGATGTTGAAATTTGTTAACATATATAGACAAGCTCGAGTTTGATTGAGGGTCGGTGGCAGCTGATGTTCACGACTAGGCCAGGATCAGCGTCTCCTATTCAGGTTAAGTGCTGTACCTTTTGGTTTGCTATACCATTGACTGTCTACATTTATGTCGTTGATGACAAATTTCAGGCTAGAAAGTTCAAAAGAAGAAATAGTGGTGAACATTGATTTCACTGAGATGCTAAATAGCTGTATATCGTGATACGGATTCTGGACCTAACCATTCATAAATCATGAACCCAACAACATACTAAAGTAAAGCGACGTTACAAAATTTACTATGACAGGAAACCTAGATTATTAATCGTATCTAATGGGGCTGAATTGAGCGCTACAGTGGAATATAAGCACTTGAGCTAATTTATTCTTTTTGTATGAAAAAATGTGAAAGAGTTTTAATTAGTTAACCTTGAGCTTGCATTATAAAGCCAGCAAAAATCCTCTATGTATTCTTCAGGACAAATGATAAAAAAGAACAGATTTTATAGCGATAATGAGGTTTTTAAATAGTCATTTTTCCTGTCCGAGCCTAATCTTGAACACCACTTTGCAGAGAACTTTTGTTGGGGTAGATTCATTCAGTGTATTTCAAGAAGTGTTCCTTAGAACGAATGATCCACGTGTATCCAACATCGTAAAGTTTTCTGAAGCAATAGGTGAGCTGAAAGTAGAGGTATGAATCTTTTATCCTATTTTCTTGAATAACTATGACTTTGTTCTAAAGTTTACAGAAAAAATCAATGCCTGTCCTATCAAATTTATTCCATTTCTGCTCAAAGTGTAATATTTTTATTTTGGTGGGTGAAGGGCGCCCGCGTTTGGGGGGGAGATCGGA
>MCJB01011442.1:116859-138839 GCA_002018475.1 Nicotiana obtusifolia | reverse complement strand
TTGGGGGGGGGGGGTGTTAGCGGAGGAGACGCTGCAAAGATTAAAAAGAAGAAAACATCCAAGTAGAAAGTAATGTGGTTCTTTGATATTGATATCTTAGTGAATATATATATCTTTCTTTTTCTTCAGGCACTTGCAACAATCAAAGATGGAAAACGAATCCTTTTCCAATTTGATAGAGCAGCCTTTTCATTCAAATTTCTACCCGTCAAGGTTCCGTACCCTGTACCTTTTCGACTTCTGGGAGATGAAGCTAAGGGCTGGTTAGACACAACATATTTATCCCCATCTGGAAATCTCCGTATTTCAAGAGGAAACAAGGTAGGAGAGCGTAGTAATTAGCTCATCATCGTCTTTGCTATTCCTCACTGTTATATGATATACGTCATGCATATTAGCCAGTAAGCTGTATCTCACAGCTCCTTTTTAACGGGTAATCAGTTAAGCGTTTAAGGTCCAAAAGCTATACTGCTATAGTGCAGGGAACTACATTTGTGCTGCAAAAGGAAGCTGAACCAAGACAAAAATTGCTTTCATCAATTTCAACGGGTACAAGTGTTGAAAAGGTACAGATGTTACTTTTCGGTGAAGATCATGCTACAGATAGTCGATGATCCTGTAATGCAATTCACTAATAATTTTCATGCTGTGAAATTAACAGGCGATTGAGGAATTTATTTCCTTGAACCAAAATGTAGCAAATCCTGAATTGGAACTCCTTGAGGGAGAGTGGCAAATGGTATGGAGTTCACAGGTATCTGTCAACTCAAACTTTCTTCTCCTTTCGAATGCTAAAAGTTTGACAAATGGAAAAGCACACCGTTCTAAACTTGCTTATGAATAAGACTGATGTTCACTAGGTGAAAGGTAGTCGTAAACAATGCAATTTATAGCACATGGAAACTGTAGTATCTGATTAGATACAGTCTAATAGAGCGCAACAAATGAGTGCCGACTCGAACAGTTGAAAGAATGAGATAGACCGTGAGATTTTCCTCCTCAATAGCTATTCTGAACGTGACAAAACCCAAAATTTTGAGAAAGACAAGGAAATGATGTAGGTGCCTGTGCAACTAAGCAAAAAGGACTTCTGAACCTGACAAAGACGATCGATATTATGTTTAAGAATTTTATGTTAACACTATTCTAAGACAATATCTTTACCTCTTAGAAGAACATAAGTAGGCTGAGCTGCTGCAGGGCTAAGTTAAAGCCTATGACAAATGAAGAAAAGATAAGTTCTACCCCGTTGTTTTATTGTCTGCGGCTTGAGGCTTTTAAAGTAGGGCATTACATATGCTTTTAAATATGCTAAGTAAAGCTCTTCTTGTGAATTAAGCTTTCACTCATTAGCGCTTGAGTTGTTAGTGAAAGCCATATAATTATTGCGTTCATTCCTTTTGTCAGGTTGAGACAGATAGTTGGGTTGAGAATGCTGGCAATGGTCTCATGGGCATGCAGGTGCATAAGACTCTTCATTCTTCTCTTATGTCTGCTGCTTTAGTATCGTTACTAATTCTGTTTTATACTGAATTTATTATGTTCTTTTTAGATTGTCAAACCAAATGGACAGTTGAAGTTCCTGGTCGAAATATTCTTCGGGATTAGGTTTTCCATGACTGGAAAATATGAGTAAGTCCCCTTCTGAATTCCACTCGCAAATTATCGTAGTCTCCAGTCATATTAACAAAGCAATGTTATAGAATCTGAGGATATTAAGATTTTCATTAAGAATCAACTGCTAGGTTCTGATGTCGTGCGCCAATACTTCTGTTTCTGGCATACGACCTTATGAAGTTAAAACTGCTAGGTTCTGATGTCGTTAAGCTTAATTGCTTGTCTTCTAATTCAGGAAATCTGGTAGTAACACGTATGATGTTATAATGGACGATGGAGCATTCGTGGCTGGAGTATATGGAATTCCAGTTGAAATGGAAAGCAAGTTCACCATTCAAATACTGTAAGATATTCTATTGCAGACACAACATTGGCTTTCTAACTATTTTAGCTAAACTTTGTCATCGATCGTTTCTTTAGCCGAGGGTCTATTGAAAACAGCTTCTTTGCCCTCCCAAGGCAGGGGTAAGGTCTGCGTACATACTACCTTCCGCAGACGCCACTTATGAGAATTCACTAGGTTTTTTGTTGTTGTTGTTGTTAGTCATCGATCGTTATACTTAATAAATCCTGTTATTTCCATTTGTATAATGCAGATATACCGATGACAAGATCAGAATTTCACGGGGCTACAACAAAATTCTCTTTGTCCATGTACGCGTAGATGGATACAAAAAGAAGTGATCAAGAGTTGTATAGGCAGATTAAGGCCAATTTGCTATGTTAAAACTTCAAATCATAGTCAAATCTTGTCAAACTGTAACTTATATTCAAATTGCCATGTACCTTCAAAAGTTCATACAATCAATAATTGCTACATGCCAAAGGATCTCTAGCAGCAGATGTTTATAGGGTGACATTCCCCTAATTAGACTTAGTACACCATTAGAACTGTTTGGGCATGCAAACAAAGTCCCACATCGGTATCTGAAAAGATTGGGAACCTACATATAAGGTAGATATCTTTTAATGGTGTGAGGCCTGTTGGGAAAAACCGTTTGAATTGGCCAAAGCGAACAATATCATACCATGTTAAGATCGTTTTTTGGCCATTTTAGCCCATCACGAACTTCGTCATTGGCAAAATGGTCTTGGTGTGCTCTTAATCATCACAAATACATCCCAAAATGCAGTGTTTGACCACTTTCAGTTTGAGTTTGTTGCTGAGTGATTGCTAAGTTATTTTGAAAGATAGTTGATAGCTTTTTCTCTATCAGCAAGCAAAGACGAGATCACCACTTCTTGCCCGGATCTTCTTCCATAATGGTAAGGAACAATAATATCGTTGGGGTATCTACACAAATCACCTTAAATCTAAGAAGCCAAGTCGGTGAGTTGGTTCGGGTGGAGAGAAAAGAAAAACGAATTGAACTTAAAAATCTTTTCTGGAGATATCCATTTTCCTGAAGAGACAGATAAGATACTCCAACATACCGACGTTTTGATACCACTAGGAACAGGAAAAAGAAATTCCAAGAAATCCAAAAAAGTGAAAATTTGGATGTATGTCCAACGGATTAGTGTCAGTAATGAAAATTCTTTTATTCTTCCTTCACCTTTTGCCATAGTCTTTGACTTAACCTAATGTTTAATCCATAATATTCTTCATTTCTTTTCCTTGGAAAAAATTAAGCACATCCGGTTAATTGATCATGGTTAAAAGAAAAAACGTTTATATATAAAACACATGTCGTGTATATATTGGTTTGGTATAAACACCAAATCTAAATTAGCTTTTTGTTCGCCCGTAACTAGGCAATTAACAAAAGCGGTGCACATTTGGACGAACTAATAATTATATAAATAATGATATTAACATGGATAAGATTACTTAACCTATTAAATGTTAGGATCTTTATACAAATAGCGAGACAAATTTATTTTTTACTTTTTTTAGCTGGTGTACATAGATTATGCACTGAGTATATTCAATTATACATAAATTATATTTATATTATATATTTTCTGACTATTTTTAGCTTAAGCAGTTAGGTGAAGGACTATTTAGGTTATTTTGCTAAAATGTTAACCTCTTATAGTAAAGGTAGGATTCTTTTGTGTTTTATCTAAAATAAAGGGGTTATACCGATAATTCCCAAACTTAGCTCCACTTCCAACCCGAAAGGCCCAATCTAAGATCCGATAACCCGGAAAACATATATAGCTTCCGATTGCCCCAGAAGCTGAAAAAAAAGGAAAAAAGAATCGTTATTAGCAATCCAGAAGAGAAGTACGTTCTTGGTCTGTAGATTTTTGAGTTTCTTCCCATTTTCCCAATTTTTCAATCTGCATGATTTTGAATTTTTTTTCTTCGAGTTGGTTAATAATCTTTTCTAATTTTACAGGACTCAGATTTATTGAGGATCTTCGTACTTGGAGTATTTGAGCGATGGAAAGTTCGGTAGCTGCAGAAAATGATAGTAATGCCGCAGGTAATTTCCTAACAAACCCAAAATCATATTTTTCTTAAAAATTTGATCATCAGTTTTAGTTGCTGAATTAGCGTAGCAATTGCCAATTAGGGGATTCTGCTCCTTGACTATGTGTTGATAGGCTTACTTATTGGAAGCAATTTACTGTTAAAGATCTTGAGTTGAAGCTTTGTGTGAAAGTACTATGGCTAACATTAGTCTAAACAGAAAGAATGTAAGGAAATGCTGTATAGGTTTGAGATTTCAAGAGAAAGCTGCAAAATAAGCTGAAAAGAACACTATACAGCTTCTTTTTTCTTTTTCTCTCTTGGTTATTTGTTGATACTTGTTTTACCCTTTTATTTGTATGATGATGTTAGCAAAAGAATGGTTTAAGTGCTAATGGGATGCTGCTTTGATGTCTGTTACAGAGGATGATGTGAAGGAGAGGTGTTGGGACCAAAGGGAAGCGTTCGCGGGCGAGCCTCGATGTGTTATATGTGCCCGCTACGGTGAGTACATTTGCGATGAGACTGATGATGATATTTGCAGCTTGGAATGCAAAGGTATATTGTTGTCGCGGCTTGCAAAATTGCGGCAACCAACTGCTCGTCCATGTCCTGTGAAGTTACCAGCAACTGATGAGTGCTATTATGTTAGGGATAATGATAAATCTGAAGTGAAACCACTAACAACTGACCAGACTGAACTTCTGAGAAGGAAACTTGATATTGTTGTGAAGGGACACACTACACCACCTCCGGTCTTGTCATTTGCTTCCTGCAAGCTACCTCAGAAGCTTCTCGAGAATATTGAAGTTGCCGGTTATGAAATGCCAACTCCCGTTCAAATGCAAGCAATCCCTTCTGCTTTAGCAGGGCAAAGCTTGCTTGTTTCAGCGGAGACTGGTTCTGGCAAAACTGGCTCGTTTCTAATTCCTATAGTTTCTCGATGTGCAAAAGTTAATGAGGAGCATTTCCAAAACCAGCAGAAACCATTAGCTATGGTTCTCACACCTACTAGAGAACTCTGTATACAGGTAGAGGATCAAGCCAAGGTGCTTGGGAAGGGTTTGCCCTTCAAAACTGCATTGGTGGTAGGTGGTGATGCCATGGCGGGACAGCTCCACCGCATCCAGCAGGGAGTGTCTTTAATTGTGGGAACTCCTGGAAGGGTCATTGACCTTTTAACGAAGCACGAGATTGAACTGGATACTATTTCGATTCTTGTTCTTGATGAAGTAGATTGCATGCTCCAAAGAGGTTTCCGTGAGCAGGTGATGCAGATTTTTACGGCTCTGTCTCAACCTCAAGCGTTAATGTATTCCGCAACAATTCCTAAAGAAGTAGAGCGGATGGCAAGCTCAATGGCGAAAAAGGTCTCTGTCATCTCTGTTGGGAAGCCAAATAAACCTAATCAGGCTGTCAAGCAGTTAGTGATTTGGGTAGACTCGAAGCGGAAGAAGCAAAAGCTTTTCGATATTTTGATGAGCAAGCAGCATTACAAGCCACCAGTTATTGTGTTTGTGGGTTCTAGACTCGGAGCAGATCTCCTTTCTGAAGCAATAACAGTAAGTACTGGGCTAAAAGCATTATCAATTCATGGTGAGAAATCAATGAAGGATAGAAGAGAAATTGTAAGGTCATTTCTAGTTGGAGTAGTTCCTGTTATTGTGGCCACAGGGGTGTTGGGTCGAGGAATCGATCTGTTGACTGTGAAACAGGTAATTGTTTTTGATATGCCAAACTCCATCAAGGAGTATGTGCACCAGGTTGGAAGGGCATCTAGAATGGGAGAGGAAGGTACAGCAGTTGTCTTTGTGAATGAAGAGAATAAGAAATTGTTCCCCGAGTTGGTTGAAACTCTTAAAACATCTGGTGCTGCAATTCCCCGAGAGCTTGCTAATTCACGGCATTCTGTTGGCTCTTTCTCTGCTGGCAGAGGTCAGAAAAAACGCAAACATGGTTACTGATGATGTTGGTCTCCCTTCCTCTTCCTCTACATGAAGCTCCCCCTGCTAAGATACTTATGCTCTCAAACTCTCCTCTACTGCAAATGTTCTGCCATTACCCCAACTGCTTCTTAAACCTGGTTGTCAAACTGTCTTGCTTAGACATTAGCCCATGAGTATTTATACATGTGTATACTGTGTAGTGTGCATGCATTACATCTTGATTCTTCTCGTGCAAAAAGGATGCTTCTCATTTGAAAAGACCTGGTGAACTGAAAACCAGCCCGGGAACTTCAATTATTTAGTGATGGACATGAAGGGTGCACTCAAAGCTTCAGAACTTAAATGTAGCTGACTGCAATGTTGAGGGAATGCTGCAGTTCCTTCTCATTCTTAGTTGATTTCTTCGGCCTTAAAAGTCAAGAGGATATAAAGTTTTGGCTATGCTTGGTTATATCTGCGGTTGGACTGGTAAGCAACTAAGCATTCACCTTTGTAACTGCTCACTGAAAATCTAAGCGTACATGACAGTGTTGGTGAGATATATATTGTTCAACAAATATTATGTGATTGATTTTCCCTAATGAGTATATACCGTTCTATGCATGACTTGACAGTTCGCCTCACAGGGCACAGATGCCTTTTCCTGTACTTTCAGATTTAGAAGAATTCTGATAAGCAAGACTGCTAGAGGTGTTTCAAAACGCGGGTTAAGCAGCATATTGTAAATGTTGGCAGGGAACCTTCTACTTGTCAACCAGAAGGAGCAAGCGGCGGGAAAAGGAGGAGATTTGGAGGTGGCTGTTACTAGTTGAAAACCCTTTAGTTTGAGACAACTCTTTAATAATCATCAAAGAACATGCCTCACCATTTAATAACATTGAAAGATCGTTCCAGAGAAAATGAAGGAAGGCTTCAACAAATTCTATCACATCTTGATTGTACTGGATTTTATTTAACTAAAGCTCTTAAAGCTCCTAACATGCGGCTTAATGGGCTTGATATCTTGCAAAACATTAGGGATCAAGTGCTAGAACCTCTAATGTTTTGCGAGATATCAAGCCCATTAAGCCACGAGTTGGAGAGATTTATATAGGAGCTAGAAGAGGTTTAGTTAAATCGAAATCCCGAACAACCTAGATGTGAAAGAATTTGTTGAATAATTTTCTCTTGAAGGATCTGTTAGAGTTAATTAAATGGTCAGACATGTTCTTTTATGCTTGCTCTGATCGAATTGAATGTCTTTTCCAAGCATCAAAACGATTGGCATCTTTGTTTGTTTATCTGCTTGAAGATCTATACGTTGACCAGTGATATGCAAATATGTAAAAAAATTAACCTCATTACCAATTTCCCAGAAAAGGTAAAATCAATATACTCAGTCATCTCTATAACAATCATCTGCAATTAATATATTTCACTATGGAAGTCTCTTTCATTAAAATTGTAAATTTTAATTTTCAATAAGTTTTAAAATACGTATATATGTGCTTTAGGGAGTTTATTTCTTTAAATACAAATATAACCAGTATTAACAACATATTAGATTTTAAAAAAATAATAATAATTAATGAAATGTCAACATTTTTTGAGATTTTAAATTTAAACAATTTATTTTCTTTTATTACCAAATGACTTTTTACCTAGTTTTCTATAACAACCAAACAAGATTTAAAGATCAAATGCTATTATAAGTGTATAATAATCATTTACTATAATGATCAATGATATATGGACAATAACGTCATTATAGAAAGATCTAATTGTCTATCGTCTTAAATTCCTATTTTATGGTCCTAAAAAAACAAAAAATGAGAAACAATCATAGCGAAACAATGGCTTTGTTCATTAGGTCGTTTTTAATGGGCTCACAAAATTTTAGGCTATTCAGAGCCTGTCACCTGAATTCATGAAGATAGCATGGACATTAGCACACAAAAAATCAGAAATCATCCTGAATTCTTGTTCTATGGCCACGGCGAAGCAGTGATTATTGTTCATTAGGTTATTTATTATGGGCTCACAAAATTATAGGGGTTTCAAAGCCGTTGCCCAAGTTCATGAAGATGGCGTTAGCACATGAAAATTTGGGTACCGTCCTGAATTCCTATTTTATGACCCTAAAACGCCAAAAGATAAAGAAAAGTCATGCCGAAGCCATGATTTTTTGTTCATTAGATCGTTTCTGATATGTCCGCAAAATTTTAGGTGATTCGGAACTCGACGCTCGAACTTATGAAGATGGAGTGGACATTAGCACACAAAAAACTGGGAATCGTCTTAAATTCCTATTTTGTGGCCCTAAAATACCAAAAAATGAGGAACAATCATTACGAAATAATGACTATTGTTAATTATGTCGTTTCTGATTGGTCTACAAAATGTTAGGAGAGTCGTCCAAATTCACAGATGGCGTGGATTGTAGCACACGAAAATTTGAAATTTGTCCTATTCATGTTTTATGGCCCTAAAACGCCAAAAAACGAGGAATAGTCATGGCGAAGCAATGACTATTGTTCATTAGATCTTTTTTTATGGTCCCGAAATTTTTTAGAAGATTCGGGACTGGTCGCTCGAATTCATGCAAATGCGGACCAAAGCACAAGAAAATATGGATTGGATTCTTGTTTTATGACTCTAAATCGTCAAAAAACGAGGAACAGTTGTGGCGAAGCAATGACTATAGTCCACGCCATCTGCATGAATCCGATCTACCAGATAAGAATCGTCTAAAATTTTGCGGGACCATAAGAAATGACCTTATGAACAATAGTCATGGATTCGGCATGACTGTTCCTCATTTTTTGGCATTTTAGGAAAAAACAATTTAAATTCGGGTCGATTTTCAATGCTTTCCAGTGCTATAGTCTAGCCCATCTGCATGAATCTGGACTACCGACTACCGATCAGAATAGCCTAAAATTTTGCGGGGCCATCAAAATGGCCTATTGAACAATAATCATGGCTTCGGCATGACTGTTCCTCGTTTTACCATTTAGGGCAGAAAAACTAGAATTCAGGCTGATTTTAAAATTTTTGTATGCTATAGTCCAGAATCCGGGTTACCAGATACAAATCGCCTAAAATTTTGCGAGGCCATAAAAAAAAATTAATGAACAATAGTTATGGCTTCGCATGACCGTTCCTCATTTTTTGACATTTTGCCACAAAAAGACAAGAATTCGGGCTGATTTTCAAACTTTCGTGTGCTGTATTCTACTCCATCTGCATGTATCCAGGTTACTGGATTTGAATCGCTTAAAATTTTGCGGGGCCACAAAAAATTACTAATGAACAATAATTATGGCTTCAGCATGACCGTTTTTCTTCTTCTTCTTTTTTTTTTTGCCATTTTGGGGCAAAAAATTTGGAATTCAAGTCGATTTTTAAATTTTCGTATGCTATAATCGACGTCATTTGCATGAATCCGGACTACCGTATCCGATTCGTCTAATATTTTGTGGGGACATAAAAATTGACCTAATGAACAATAGTCTTGGTTTCCACGTGACCGTTCCTAGATTTTTGGCATTTTAGGACAAAAAAACTAGAATTTGCGCCAATTTTCAAATTCTCATGTTCTATATATAGTCCACGCCATCTGCATGAATCTAGGCTACCAGAACCAAATTGACTAAAATTTTGTAGGGCCATAAAAAATGACCTAATGAACAATAGTTATGGTTTAGGCATGACCATTCATTGTTATTTTGGCTGATTTCTAAATTTTCATGTGCTATATAGTCCATGCCATTTGCCTGAATTCGGATTAGTGGATCCGAATCCCCTAAAATTTTGTAGAACTATAAAAAATAACCTAATGAATAATTTCCATGGCTTTGGCATAATAATTTATTTTTTTGGCATTTTAGGGCAAAAATAAGGAATTCGGGTTGAGTTTCTTAATTTTCGTGTGTAATAGCCCACACTATCTGCATGAATCCTGACTATCGGGTCCGAATCGCTTGAAAAATTTTGCGGGGCCATAAAAAATAATCTAATGAACAATAGTCACGCCATAGATATGACCGTTCCTAATTTTTTTAGCATTTTAGGGCAAAAAAACTAAAAATCGAGTCGATTTCTAAATTTTCGTGTGTTATAGTCCACACCATCTGCATGAGTCCAGGCTATTGAATTTGAATCGCCTAAAATTTTGCGGGGCCATAAGAAATGACCTAATGAACAATAGTCATGGCTTTGCCATGATCATTCCTTGTTTTGGGGCATTTTAGGGCCCAAAAAACTGAAACTCGAGACAATTTTCAAAATTTCGTGCGCTATAGTCCACGCAACATGAATCCGGGCTACTGGATTTGAATCGCCTAAAATTTTGCGTTCCATCAAAGATAACCTAGTGAACAATAGTCATAGCTTCGGCATGGCCGTCCCTCTTTTTGACATTTTATGGCCAAAAACTAGAACTGGGGCCGATTTTCAAATTTATGTGTGCGTCCATGCCATCTGCACGAATCCGGGCAACCGGATCCGAATCGCCTAAAATTTGTAAGGCTATAAAAAAATGCCTAATTTATATATGAACGTTCCTCATTTTCAAATTTTCGTATGTTATAGTCCACGCCATCTGCATGAATACGGGTTACCGGATTAGAATCATCGAAAATTTTGTGAAGCCGTAAAAAATGCCTAATGAATAATAGTCATGGCTTGGCATGATCGTTCCTCATTTTTTCATATTTTAGGGCAAAAAAATGGAATCGGGCCATTTTCTAAATTTTGCGTGTGCATAGTCCATGCCATCTGCACGAATCCGGACCGAATTCGAATCTTATAAAATTTTGTGGGATAATAAAAGTTGACCCAATAAACAATAGTCATGGCTTCAGTATGACCGATCCTCGTTTTTAGCATTTTAGGACCAAAAAATTAGAATTCAGGTCGATTTTTAAAATTTCCGTGTGCATAGCACATGCCATCTGCATGGGTCTGGGCGTCCGAACCCGAATTGCCTAAAAAAATTTTGGCCCATCAAAAACGCCCTGAGGAACGGTCATGGAAATACGATGCCTTTGTTCATTAGCTCATTGACGATAAGCCCGCAAAATTTTAGAAGATTCTGGGTCGGCGTCCGAACTCTTGCAGATGGGGCATGGACTACAACATACGAAAATCTGGTTATCGTTTTGATTCCTGTTTTATGGTCCTAAAATTTTAAAAAATAAGGATCGGTGATGGAGAAGCAATGTCTATTGTTCATAGGTCGTTTCTAATGGGCCTACAAAATATTAGGTTCGGGGTCTGTTGCCCGAATTCATGAAGATGGCGGACATTAGCACACAAAAAATTAAAAATCACCCTAAATTTCTGTTTTATGGCCCTAAAATATCAAAAAACGAAGAATGGTCATGGCGAAGCAATGATTATTGCTCGATATGTTGTTTCTTATAGGTCCACAAAATTTTAGGTGATTCAGCATCTGTAGCTTGAATTTATGAAGATAGTGTGGACATTAGCCCATGAAAAATTGAAAATAGTCCTAAAATCCTATTTTATGGCCCTAAAATGCCAAAAAAAAAAGAAACAATCATGGAGAAGCAATAACTATTATTTATTAGGTTGTTTCTGATGAGCCCACTAAATTTTAGGCAATTCATAACTCGTTTCTCGAATGATAACGTGGATATTGGCACACGAAAAATTAAAAATCATCCGAATTTTTTTTTATGGCTCTAAAACAACAAAAAAACCAACATGTATAAAAAATAACAGAAAATTACACGTGGGAAGAGTCAAGTGCTTTTATTCACGAATGAGCGGAGAAAGAAGAATCTGATTCTGACTTCATAGAGTCGGTGCTACTTCTAAACGCTACGTGAGAAGATAATTTATCTATTTGAAGATCCTAAAGGGGAGGGGAGAAAATAGCATAACGAGAAAAAGAGGCTAGAAGAGGGAATACATAGTTAGGGTCCACGATGGGCGCCAAACTATAAAAGAAAAAATCTCTATGACTGTTCATAATTTGTTGGGGCACCAACACTGCGTAATATTACAGCAAGTGAAGTAAATGAAATGACTTCAATACAGTAAGTACTAAGAAAATTAATTGAAATGACTTTAATTGGGATAAACCATTACAGAATGAATTGAAAAAAGAACAGACACAAAGTAACTTTTATTCATTATAATGGACACATAACTATACAGAGTGGCTGCTGGATAAAATGAACTCAAAAACACAAGGCATCCACATAGGAATTTATTACATATTGCAACCAGAGGCGGATGCGATGTATTAGTACCGAGGTTCACTTGAATCAAATATTTTTGACGCAGAACATAAATTATAAAATGTTTATTAAGATTGCAATAAATTATAGTCATAGACCCATAACTTTAAAAATACAATGAGTTCAATAATAAGAACCTTAAAAATTGAACCTATGAAGCTTAAATCTTGTATCCGCCTCTGATTGTATCGAAGCCCCTAAACGGAAGGAAGGAAATATATTTAGAAATCTTTCCTAACTACCGGGGAAGAGGAGAGAAGAACATAAGTAACCATCAAACTATAAAACCTCACCTCAAACAAAGGCCTCCAGAAGAGTCTGAAGTAGAGAAACCTATAAAGAAATAAAAGAATACCTGTCAAAAACTTCACCTCGATAAACCTTTGGAATAAAGATCGTCGGCAGATCGTCGAGCTGCCGACAACTCCCACTAGACATAGTTATTGTTGTTGTTGTATGATGTTTACATATAGCGAACATGAAAGATATGACGGGTTTTAAAGACAATGTCGTACATTTGAACTGTGTTAAACTTGGCAAAGTCCTTAGGAAGAGAGATTGATAAGTCAGTGGGAGTTTTCTTGTGGAATTGATAGAAGTCAGTATCACATTCATCAATATGCTTTTCCCATCCCAAATCAGTGAGCAATTTCTCAAGAGAGTTGTAAGATGAGACAATTTCCTGTGTTGGTAAATGTACCAAAACCTTTCTTTTTCTCCCATTTGATTGCTCTTCTTCACTTGGGTTTTCAACCAAGCGAATAACCCCAGCAATCTTGGATGACCAAACTCCTGACATTTTCTCAAAAAAGATTCAGATATATGTATGTGAAAAATTGAGTTTTGGGGTGGTGAAAGGATTAATAAAGGGTGTTTATATAGGGTATATGTGATAATAATCTTTTTAATATATAAATACACATGTTTAAGGCAAGGCTTATTAATAATACTCCTTTCGTCGCAGTTTATATGGCACAGTTCCGATTTCAAAGTCAAAATGAGTTTTTTGTTGATTGTAATATTTTTATCTGCCTTTTAATTATTTTAAATTGTTAATTATTCTGACTTATAATACGTTTTACGAAATTTATAAATATATGAAAAAAAAATCGAAAAAACTTTCAATGTATGAATTTACAGGTCTAATTAATTTTTAAACTAGTAATTGAAAAATAACTAGCGTTTACAATATCATTAAAAAATAGTCATTATTTTGCTAAAACACAAAGAGTTTCAACATAATATTCTGGATTATGAAACTACTATGCAGTGGCGGACCTATGACATAACCTAGTCAAAATGAGTTTTTCGTTGACTGTAATATTTTTATCTGCCTTTTAAATATTTTAAACTGTTAATCATTTCTGACTTATAATACGTTTTACTAAATTTATAAATATGTAGAAAAAATCGAAAGAACTTTCAATATATGAATTTACAGGTCGAAATTAAAAAACTCGAGCCTAAAAATCCGAACGGTGCCACAAAAATTAGAAAAGTGGGAGTACTATTTAAAGGTAGGTGATGATAAGTTTGTTTTAATCCCCATGTATTCGGAGTAGAGATTTAAATATTAGGGGAAATCGTGAAGAGATAACGAATCTTTAGGATATGAATTTGTTATTAAGCCATAAATTATAAGTACCATTTTTGTATGTTTGGTGAAAGATGTTATTAGTAAAATTACGCTATACGGTCAAAAACGTGCTTAACGCGATCACTTTGGGTATTATTTATATGAGAAAATGATCTATTTCCAACACCTTTTCTCTAATAAAGCTAATCACTTTAATTTACTCAAATTCATATTCTATTACCTTATGCACATTTAATTAATAAAATATTCCCCACAAAATAGAATGCTAAATTCTATTCACCACCTTTTTGCTTAAGAAAGTTAATCACATTAAGTAGTGCAAGTATTCCTCCACAATCTTTTGCTTACGGAGAGAATTTTAGATTCTTGGATTTTGCTTATGTAACAACCCAATCGGTTAGTGATATTGTCCGCTTTGGCTTAGACCCTTACGGGTTTAATATGCGTTGGATCTAAGGCTTGTTAACTTATATATCCAACATTCCTCTTGTGTTTTCCCAATGAGGAACTCTGTCTAAAGTCTGAGGTGTTACATACACCCCCTTAGAAACTCAGAGTCCTTGCTGAGTTGCCCCACCGCATGAAATTCGCCTAGATTCAACACTGAGGTTTGATAAGCCTAACCGGAATTTGTCTAAACTCAGTTGAACTCTAACCCACCATCGGCAAAGGCCGGCACAAGAGTGGCTCTGATACCATCTGTAGCCCAGAACGGACAATATCACTAGCGGATTAGACTGTTACAGTTTATTAATAAGACATCATGGTACCACATGGCAATGTGAATTTGGGAAAAGTGGCACTGAACATGCCTCATTTTCCTCTTTTTTCCCCCTAACTCTAAGACCCTTATACTTTCATTTTTGTACTTTCCTCTTTTTCTTTTCTCTTTTACATTTTTGCGGCTGCCTTATTCAAACACATTGAAATATTAAATCCAAGATTGCTTTGCCACAAGGCAGCTTAACAGACATTAAAGTTAAACCCCAATAAGGAGGTTCCCTACGCAATAGCCGCAAGTGAAAATAGCACGGCCTAGCCAATTTTTGAACTAGTAATTGAAAAATAACTAGCATTTACAACGTCATTGAAAAATAGCCATTATTTTACTAAAACACAAAAAATTTCAACATAATATGCTGGATTATGAAACTACTATGCAGGGGCAGACCTATGACATATCCAGAGGGGTCACAGGCACCCGTAAAATTCGGCACAATATATCCAGAGGGGTTGACTATGTCTTTAAAAATAGTGATATATTAGTAATAGCACCCTATATACAAAGCAAATTTTGATAGAATATAAAATGCACCTGCGACCTTCAAATCCTGGATCCGCCTCTGCTCCTGCGTATAAACTTCCAGCATATTATGTTGGAACTCCAGCACGGAAAATTCCAGCATAGTATGCTGGATTATGGCGCTCCTCCATTTAAACTTTCCGCATATTATGTTGGACTCCAGCACATTATGAAATTCCAGTATATTGTACTGGATCTCATATGTAAAAAAATTCGAACTCCTAATATGCTGAATTTTTTTTGGATTTTTAGGGTGTTTTTGTTCATATTATATCTTTATATGAAAAAGTGACTAAATTTCGATTACTTTTGAAACTGTGGCTATTTTTCAATTACCAGGATTGTTTTCCCTAGCTACAACTGATTCTCCCAAAGAAATACATGTATCAATTTTAGAAAAAGAAAAAAAGTCAGATACAATATATTAGCACTGCAGTAAAGATTGAGAAAATATCTGACAATACAGAAATTGCTCAAAACTTCATCAAGAATCAGCTATACTGGCAAAGTATTTCCTCTAACATCAACAAAAACTCAAATAGATTATCAATTATACCGGACCCTGAGATTGCACTAGATTAATATAGGGTTTCAAGTTTCTACGCAGCTATTGGCTTAAAAGTTACATTTCATGAGCATAGAGGATTGAGGATAAGAACATTTGACACAACAATAATCTTTTATCTCTTCAGAGAATCCAAGAACTAACCAAATTGAGCACTTGTTCATCCACATCAAAGAGGCCATCCTTGGGACAGAAGCATATGCCCCTGAGACAGGAAAGCAAATGAACTCGCAAGGGATAAGGCAAGAATGCTAAAGAAATACTGCAAACAAACGTATATATCACCATAGAATTAAAGACACCTAAACATGCTAATTACAGGCTTATCATTGTAGTAAAAAACTTATTAACTTAAAACTAAAATAGATACGACTTACTCTCCAACTTATTAACTTAAAACTAAAATAGATTCGACTTACTCTCCAACTTTTGATATGGATATCTTGATGATCACGGATTTTACATCAGGACTTCAGTGTAGCCAACTCAGAGCTGCTGAAGTACATTGATTTTTGTCACCTACTCTAACCATCAAAGTAACCCGAGAAAGCTAATTACTTTAGTTTCTGGTAGAAGGGACGTTCAAATTCTCATCTGAAGCAAGTTGCCAGATATAGTTGCGTAGAACACTTGTAACTATCCACGAGTTCTGTAGATTGATCTTGCTCCATGTTTAATCATTGATTTCTTGCTTTTCAACCAGAACTTCGTGGTAGTCAGTTAGAGAGGTAGAAAACAGCAAATATTTCTAGTGTAACTATTAACAGTAATTACACTACAAAAAAAGAAGTATTTTTTTATCGGAACTACTCAGAGAAGTTTAAGACAGGTAGCAAATTTAGGTTCCAGCAAAGACAATCTATTCTCCTGTGAGAGAAGCTGCCAACCATCTCAAGGGCCTGGAGGCACGTAAAGGTTGACTTCCTCGAGCAAAGAAGCACAGACCTGCAAAATTTAAACTGATACACAAGCACTGCAACTCGCACTTTAAAAATTCATAAGTTGCACAGTTGAAATTAAAGAAGAGACACATCTTTGCCAGACGCCCAGGTTAAAGATATGCAGAATGATTAACAGCATATGAAACAGTTTATATGAAAAACCCCAAAGTTACTTCAACGATTATTACAGTCTGATATGATGTACTGAGGAAGACTTAAAATCAATTTACATCCTACAAACAGCTCCAAAAAACATTATTTTGGAAAAAAGAAAAAAAAAAAAGGACCAGAAAATGACACGGTACGCAATAATGCTTCATCCTATGCACTTGTAGAAGGTCTGCAATCACAGCATACAGAACATTATTTCTCTAGATGTTGCCAAAAGGAAGGCTAAAGTTTATGTACTCGTAACTCCAAATGAAATGTCAGCCAAATTGCAAGAAAGAACTTCGTGGAAAAGAGACTTACATTACTGAGGTAAAACTTAGACAAGTCACCATAGTAAATACTCTTCTCTGATCATTCATTTCCTGGTTCTTCATCTTCTGTATTTGTCTGCACAACAGCTTCAGCATCAGGTAGAGCCTCTTCCATAGTTTCATCTCCAACGCCTGCATTATCTGATGACTCAATGTTGTTTTTATCATCTTCATTTCTTTGAGTAACCTCAACCTTGTTCTCATCCCTCACATCCATATCCTCGTTTCTTTCACACTTAATACCAGCATGTGCAATGATTTCGTTTTTAGGAGGTTCATCATGCAGAGTAAGATTAAATTCTTCATGTCTCTCCACTTTCACCTCCTGTGCAGATTCAATATCCCCATCATTTGCCTTGTCTTCCTCCGCTTTCACATCCCCGTCTCCTCCTTCCATGTTCTGTTCAAGGAATTCCACATTATGTTCTTCTGCAGAATGGGACTCTCCACGGCTTTCACTCTCCTCAGACTCATTCTCCACTACCTCCTCATTAATCTCGTCAAATCCACAGCACTGCCTCTCAAGACTTTGCAACCTCCTCTTCAAATCACCAAACTCTCTCTCCATCAAGAACAGCCTCTCCTTCAATATCAAATTCTCTTCCTCCAACTGAGCAATATGCGAAACCTGATCGTCCACACGGTTCTCCAAAACATTGTTATACTCCAAACCACCAGAATTCGGGTAAATCATCTCGAACCGGCTCAAGTCATGATCCAATCGCCTTTCTACCTCCACGTGTTCTTCCACATCACTCTCGCTTGATCCTCCACCCTCATCTACTTCTTCCTCATGTAACTCCATCTCATGTCCCGGCGATCTCAATCTAATCAAACCCTTCATCGATCCATACCCATCAACCCCCCACTCCTCCTTCGCAATATCCACCAATACCTCCCTCGACGGAGAGAAATTTGGGGTTGGCAACACTGCCGGAGTCACAGGACAGGGTGACACCAATGAGGCAATACCACCACTCTTCTTTGCCCTAATAATGAACGACGTCGTGTTCCTAGGAGCAAAAGGGGCACCCATATTATTATTATTATTATTATTATTATTATTATTATTATTATTATTATTATTATTATTATTATTGTTGTTGGTGTTATGATAAAATTTCTTCTTAGGGAAAAATCTCTTGGCCTTTAATCTATTCTGATATTGCAATTCATTAAGTGTTGGTGGCTTATATCCACCACCAAATCCTCCAACATTTCCATCACCACTTATATACCCAGTAGCCATCATGGCCTTTTCTTTTCTCCTCCCAATATCCACCATCCTCTTATCATTCTTATTTCCCCTTTTACCCTTCCAATTGTTCCTAGGTCCAAAGTTTTTCGACAGCTTTCCTCCGGCAACAAATCCATGACCCTTCATAACATTAGGGTTTTGAAACTTCATCTGATCAACTGTCATTGTCGGCGGCCACATCCCATAGCTCCGAGTCATCATTGATGGTTGCGGCTGTTGCATCTGTGAATGAAACTGAGTTTTTTCAGATTGAATTTAAGCTGTGCACTGATGATGTAATAAAATAATTACACAATCAGGTAATTGCAGATAACTCTATCGAATAGAACCGATTGGTTAATCTTTAATAAAAGGTAAGTAGCACTAATGGTGTACAAAAATTATTTAAATTGTGTGCATTGACGGTGTATAAAATATTTACACAATTAGGTAATTGCAAGTAAACTCTATCTAATAGCACTGATTGCTAACCATAAATAAATGGTAAATTATACTGACGGCACAAAATTCATTACACTATCAATGCATATAACAAATTCACTTAAACGACGTTGTATTCATATGATAATGAAGCAAATTTGAATTAATCAATTTGATTAATGATTACCATCTGTTGTTGTAGTTGAAGATGTGGATTCATGATCTGAGGTTGATTCATACTCATCATCACTTGTTGATTCATCATCGACCCTTTTTCGTTCATAATCAACAAAAATCAAAACCCTAACCCAAAAAAATCAAATTGAAGATCAAAACTAGAACCTCAAAATACTCGAAACGTATAAAAAACGCTAAATCAACGACAAATTAATCCAAATCCTTACCCTTCAAAATTATTGATTAAAAACCCCCAAAAAGTCGAAATAATTCAGAGAAATTTAGATAGATCTATAGAATTTTTTCTGAATTATTGATTTCACCGAACAAATTTAGAATATTTGTAGAAAATTTGAGGATTAATTTTGTTGAGATTTAATCTTTCGTATTCTTCAATTATAGAGATTCTTCATATCGCGTTTCGATGAAGTGGTGAGGAGGAAAAGAGGAAACAAAATGACGGAGGCTATATATAAGGAAGCGAGGAAGATAATCGACGGTTAAGATTTTTGGTGATGGAGGGACTTAGCTGGATGAATGACACGTGGTTTTTTAGAAAAGAGACCTTGTTTTCTTAAGAAATTACAGAATTGCCATTGTGCAGGTTCTTTTATTACAAGGAACTCCAATTAGATATAAATATGACAAATGACTTCAATGAAGTACAATAAACTCTCTCTGTCCTAAAATTATTGTTATTTTGGGAGCTGAACAAATTATTTTTGAATATTTAAGTTATATTTAATTTTTTTTTTGTTTGGTACGATGATAAAATAATAAGCTTAAATGAAGAAGTTAGAATTCATATAGTCGGCCAATTTGTTTGGATGAGAGGTTGCTCCAGTCGCCTGAAGCCTTGTGGATTGATTTAGGCGTGTCACGCCAACAGTCTTCCAGTTCCTGGATAATCATTTTCGAATAATGCTTGCCACAGGGGCTAACCCTATCTTCGCGCATACTTCCTTGGTTGTCTGGGAGTTGAATCAGAAGCATCAAATCTCATTGTCGTTGTCATCGGAGTCGAACAAAGAGTTATGTAACTAGTATTTCACTTATATTATATCATTAGTGCACACTTAGTTAAATTTCTACATATCATTGTATCTTATTGAGCACATTAAAAATTAAAAAATTAAAAAAGTCAATTTGCTGCCTTGTGTAGCTTCCTTGCAAATTAGAGTTGAAAATATTTTTCAACTCTGCTTTATTACCTTCCACCGTAAGTTATAAATTTGATATTGCTGATGAATTCGAGCAGCTTACACTTAGGGGTTGTTTGGTAGATTTTATTAAGTAAAATAATTTCTGTATAAAAATTTAATCCGTCCAATATAATATTTGGTTGCTCAATTCAATTTATGCATACCTAATACATGAATTACTTATACCTCATAGGAGGGCTTAGCTAATACCAAGAAAAACAAGAGATTAATAATCCCTGCGTTAACTAAACCTGGATAAGACCCTAAAATTACTAAACCGTCCCTCAAAACCTTTTCCTAAATTTCTTTATATGCAGAAAGAAGAATATTCAAAGGTATAATTGTAAAAAAGATTTTGTACAGTTTTAAACCAAACACAAGTTTAGACTATACATTGCATAGCTAATTTTTAATACAATAAACCAAACACTTGATAAAAAATAATCCCAACACTACAATCCCTGCATTACTAGTACCTTAAAATTACTAAACCTCCCCTCAAACCCTTTTCCTAAATTTCAAGAATATTCAAGGGTATAATTGTAAAGAAGATTTTATACAGCTTTAAACCAAACACAAGCTTAGATTAACCATTACATAACTAATTTTTAATACAATGAACCAAACACTTGATAAAAAATAATCGCAACACTACAATCCCTGCATTACTAATACCTGTATTATTAATTCATGTATTACTAATCACTGCATTACTTGTGTTTGTACCAAACGACCCCGGTTTTGTTCCAAAAGGCCAAGTTTAAAAAGGTCAATTTGTATGCTTAATATATTAATGATAAATAGTACTCCATTAAAGAACTCTTCACCTAATCTTTACGTCTTATTCAAATTATTTTGCACCAAAATTATTTCCATTCTGCTCTATTCAGACAAATATCATGCTAATACTAATCCAATTTCATATTTTTTTCGGTGAAAAACGGATAACTTTAAAAAAAGATTTTAGTTCCTATTTTTTACTTTTTATCCAATTGATAGATAAAAGATCGAATACATTTGGCAGAAAAATTTCCGCTGCAATAATCCTCGTGGAAAAAAGTTCTGCTACTCATTTTATAATGGTATGCCAAAAATAGTCAATGACAAAATCATAGACCATTATCTAATATATCATTCATCTGGTATAGCTAAACATATCTGAAAACTATACACAATAAATTTACAACGTATGTAAATGAACAAAAGACGCAGCTCAATAATAACTTACTCTAACAAAAACTCCTAAAAGTGATACAACAATATGAACTACTCTTCTCTGTACAAGATCAGAGGAATATGAGATATTATAAACCAGTGTTTGGATTGTTTCCAGCAAGGATGAGAGATATCTCCAGCCCTCGACTGAACGCTTGGTTGAACATAAGCCGGGTTTGAAATGTTGAAATGAAGGGGAACCAAGAAAACAGTGCAATTGGGATGAAGATGAGCATCCCCATACCAGCATCGTACAAACGAGCAACTGAACGGAAAGACTTCCACATCCCAATTTTCTTGATTAGAGGCTTCCATGCTGTAGCAATCTGTCGAATGATGAAACATGCATTTGCCAGAAATTAATACAGTCCAGAAGGGATAAAGAAAGATGTGCACAATCAAAAACAAGATTTGTATACAAGGTATAATGTTCTGTTTCAGTGAACATCAATGTATATTGTTCACCACTTGGAAACGAAACTTGACTTTATCCTACTTTTAACTTTTTAAGGAAGTTCCTCCTTCACGAGAGAGCAGGTCTAGAGTGAGTTTTTCCCCACCTTTCTTTTATTTTTTTGTGATTTGGAGGG